>JAHHFK020002462.1:0-37845 GCA_024533555.2 Aedes koreicus | reverse complement strand
ACTCACGGTATGTTCAGCAAAAGCAATATAATTTGAAGCGTAACCCCAAGCGTTTCTGGTCATTTGTAAACGAAAAACGTAAGGAAAATGGTCTACCGTCTATTATGTCTTATGGTACAGAGAGATATGCAGACTATTTGCGTGCCATTTCTCAAGTGTTTTCAAACCTGAAATAGCTTCTTCGCAACACCTTAGCGCTGCCCTCAATAATGTTCCTGAAGGAGTACTAGAAATACAGAATATAGTCTTTTCTGAAGCAGACATCAATGATGCCATCAATAAACTAAAGTGTTCGTGTCAGCCAGGGCCGGATGGTATTCCACTTATTTTGTTCAAAAAGTGTGCAACTGCACTCTGCGCTCCCCCACAGGCATTTGCAATCAATCAATCGCTCAATCAACGTTCCCAGATGGATCGAAGGAATCTTTTCTGTTTCCTGTTTTCAAAAAAGGGAATCATTGAAACGTGTCAAACTATCGTGGCATTACATCTTCATGTGCAGGCTCTAAGTTGCTGGAAACTCTAATTAATAAAACGCTATTTCATGCAGCCAACAACCACATTTCGTGCAATCAACACTCATGTGTAATCTCTAAAGCTAACCGAAACCTGGGATTTATCTTTAGAATTGCCCATGAATTCAGAGATCCATACTGTTTACGTGTGTTGTACTACTCCGTTCTGGAGTATGCTGCTGTTGTGTGGAGTCCGTATACTGGAATCTAGACATCAAGGATTGAAGCTTTTCAGTCACGGTTTGTTCGCTATGCGCTGAGGTTTCCACCATGGCGTGATCCTACCGATCTGCCTCCATATCCTCCGAATCGCTGCCGGCTTCTTGGCATGCACACATTGACCAGGAGACCACAACTGGAAAGTGTTTTATTTGTGCAAAAAGTGGTAACCGGTTGTATAGATTCACCTAGTATCTTGACTCAACGCACCATTAATGTCATTCCCCGTAATTTGAGACGCACTTATTTCCTTATGCTAGGTTTTAGACGCATCGATTATGGTCAGAACGATCCACTACATGTAATGTGTTGCACGTTTAACAGTGTGTATAGTTGGTTTGACTTTTGTATTAGCACTAAGAGTTTTAGACAACGATTGCTGACTTCAAATAACTTTGTTTAGTTTGTTTAGTTTAAGTTTTATTCATGTAGACCGTGTTGTCAGATGAATGTTGCGATATATAAAAAAAAAAAAAAAAAAAAATGGTATAAAAGGGGGTTCCGTTAAAAATTTGTCAATATCCAACTGGCGTTTTTTTTTCAAATTTTGTTTAAAAAAAATGAGAACCCCTCTTATTTAGAGTGTTTGGGGTGTGAAGATTGTTCCTACTATTTTTATTTAGTTATTTACTCAGTTGTTAAACAGACGGCCGAGCAAGAAAAAAGGGCAGTCAAAAAAAAGTTCGCTCGCCCCGAGCGACCGAGGAGCTCCTCCGACGAAAAGGTAGAAAAGCTAAAAAAGGCCCAAAAAACACTGACAAAAGTAAAAAAAGAGTGTGGGGAGAGTGTGTCGAGAGCGCCGGGGTCTGTGGAGGGGGGGGAACGAGAAAAGCGGGCCGCGCAGAGGAGAAAAAGGGTTGCGGGGGTTGTCACCAGCGACCCCCTAACCTATCTCTCCGAGATGCCGCAAATAAGCTGGGTGTATCGTCTACAACCGTGCATCGAGCCAAAAAACGAGCCGGACTATCGACTTACAAGAAGGTAGTGACTCCAAATCGCGATGATAGACAAAATACGACGGCCAAAGCGCGATCCCGGAGGCTGTACACGACGATGCTGCCGAAGTTTGACTGCGTGGTAATGGACGACGAAACCTACGTCAAAGCCGACTACAAGCAGCTTCCGGGACAGGAGTTTTATACGGCAAAAGGAAGGGGGAAAGGTAGGAAATATTTTCAAGCACACGAAACTGTCAAAGTTCGCAAAGAAATATCTGGTTTGGCAAGCCATCTGTACCTGTGGCTTGAAAAGCTTGCATTTTCATAGCTTCCGGGACTGTCAACCAAGAAATTTACGTGAAAGAGTGTTTGAATAAACGTCTGCTGCCTTTCCTGAAGAAACACGGTTGTTCCGTACTGTTTTGGCCGGATTTGGCATCTTGCCATTACGGTAAAAAGGCCATGGAGTGGTACGCCGCCAACAACGTGCAGGTGGTTCCCAAGGACAAGAACCCTCCCAACACGCCAGAGCTCCGCCCAATTGAGAAATACTGGGCTATTGTCAAGCGGAACCTAAAGAAGACGAAAAAAACTGCTAAGGACGAGCAGCAGTTCAAGGCAAACTGGCTTTCTGCGGCGAAGAAGGTGGACAAGGTGGCTGTACAAAATCTGATGGCAGGGGTCAAGCGTAAGGCCCGGCAATTCGGATTTGGAAAAGCAGAACCCTAATTGAATATTTTTCCTGAATTCAGAGTTTATTTAACGTATCACGAGATACTAGAAATTTCATGGATGTCACTGGAATGGTTCGTAAAAACCATCCGAAACAAACATTGGCGTTAATCGTGACCTATTTGTCTTTGTAAACTTACAGTTAGTGAAATTTAAACATAACGTTGCATACATGATACTAATAGGTAGAGAGGTGTAATATGGTGTCTATCTACTTATAACGGAACTTCATAATTAATGCCGCTATAATGAAACAAAAATTACTCTGGAACTATCTTTTCAAGTTAAGAGTGCATAATTTCCATATTCGATTGCAGAACATTTCATGTTACAATAACTGCCAATAACTTAGCAACTGCATTTTAAATCCACCCAAGTTACAAATGCCACATCATCAGGACAAAATAATATATATTGCATGTCAAACGCTAAAAAGGTACACTAAACATTCCACGTTGCAAGAGAGTTTAATGTCATGGCCCAGGCGATACTTTATATTGCATGCAAGTTGCCAAAATTATTAATCATGCCGAAAACAGTAGAACTTAAGTTGATTTAGCTGGATCCTTCTTGTTCTTAATATGTTCCAGTTATGTGATGTTTAGTTTGGACCTCCAGTGCAACATAACAAATAATGTACACTCTTGTTTCAATGAAGGGTTCTGATACTTAGGGTTTTCAAAACTCATTTCGTTACTTGGCGCTGAGTTCTTATAAGGTATGCGCACAGCAAAATCTAGCCATGGTTTATTAGCCACATCTTTTTTATTTGTCAATATGAAGATGTCACCAATACCGCTAACGCAACGTCATTGTGTGTGTGAACGTTGTGACACACGGTTTGCTGTTACGAAAGCATTGTATTGAAAATGGAGTCGAAAGTACAACAAGTGCGTGAACAAATTTTGCTCAAAAGTGTGGAAAATCCGTCTATGTCGCATCATGACATCACTAAATCACTCGGAGTTTCTCGTTCAACAGTATGTCCCCCAAGACACAAAAAAACACCCAAAACACCAAAGAGACACAAACCCTTTTCTTTTTTTTTTTTATCGTTTTTAATCTCTATTTTACGGATCGGCCTATTTACTCACGATGGTGACAACCAGGATCTGACGCCAAACCGAACGACGACTCCAAATCCCACCGGGATCCTACGCTAACGACTCATGAATATGAACCGGGACCAACAGCTTTACTTCCCTTCCGAAGGAAGACGTGACAGATTATTTCGCCTCAGAAAACCCCCCCCCCCCGGGACCACACCCCCCCGGGCCCCAAGTAGCAGTCACGCTTACCACTCCATCACCGACGCCGGCTACAGATCTTGAGTTTTATACCGCATTACAACACGGCAAGGTTGACGATCATTTCAAGGCCAAAAAGTTATCGAAGTTCTCTAAAAAGTACTTGGTTTGGCAGGGTATTTGTATTATGGAGAGTGTGAGCTTTTTAATGGATTACCTGAACAAGAAGAATGATTAGCAAGGTTGACGATCATTTCGCACAATGTGCAACTTCCACTAAAAGTTATCGAAGTTCTCTAAAAAGTACTTGGTTTGGCAGGGTATTTGTAGTTGTGGTTTGAAAAGCAAAATCTTCACAACTACAACCAAAAAGTTTTTGTCAACGAGTGTGTGCAAAAACGGCTACTACCATTCATCCAAAAGCACACGGGTTCTGTGTTGTTGTGGCCTGGTTTGGCGTCTTGCTATTATAGTAAAGCGGCTCAGGAGTGGTATGCAGGAAACAACGTCAAAATTGTACCAAAGGACTGTAATCCTCCGAACACCCCAGAGCTTCGTTCAATTGAGAGATTTTGGGCCATTGTCAAGCGAAACCTTGGGAAATCGAAAGGGGGGGCAAATAATGAGAAATGTTTTGCTAAAAAGTATGGAAATGCTTCCAGAAAGGTGACTGAGGACACTGTGCAGAACTCAATAGATGGTATCAAACGTAAATTTAGAGCATACAGATATAACAAGTCCGAATAATAATATTTTGATGTAAATGAGTTATAAATTAACCCTTTGTTACGATGATTTCTTTTTTGGATTTAGAAATAAATAGAAATAATGTTGCATCGCGTGTTTTTCTTTGGCTAGATTTTGCTGTGTGCATACCTTAATTTGCCCAAAAGGGCCGTAGTCAATTTTATGAACTTTCCATGGATACTAATAGTTGTGATCTTGAAAATTATACAATAGTTAACAGTCCATAACTACAAATGTTTTATCGATAGGTTTCTTAATAAAACATATTTGAAAATTAGATTGCTTTATGTCCTTCATGTCGCAACGGATCCCATCTGACAGCCCACGTATGTGTGAGACAGCCCACGTGTGTATGAGCCGGGAAGTACTTTATTTAACATGGCTTAAGACTACTTTATGGCTGATTGGGAAATTCGCTTAAATAATCATGTTTTTTATCTTTGTTGGCTAGTCTGTATGAGCAAATCATTGTCGCTTTGAGTATTCTTTCCGATTTTCAAATGTTGTTGAATATGCGGAGCCATAATTAAAGATTGATAACGGAATGTGGAATATTTAAAATGAGGAACCAAAAAGATACAAAATGGAAATCGGAGGCGATTCAGATAGATTTTCATATTCATTTAATATCCCGAATGTCAATAAGTTAAAGATGCGGTTTCAATTAAACAAACCAAAAATACGTGCTAGATTTGGTAAGATTATTTTTAAAGTGGAAGTGTGTTTGCATAACCGTGTTACATATGAGAATTGTTTACATATGGAGTTTTTCGTTCGTGAAAGTAACCTCATTCGTTCGTGAAAGTAACCTCATTATGGGTATGTATTGATAATTTAACACAAAGCTAAAATTCGCAGATGCCGTTCGGTAAAAATAGTAATTCGCGCATCTCAAGCAAAGTGATTGGTTTTAAAAAGGGAAGTAATACTTGACATTGCTGATGCTGATGAATTCCATACAGTTTTAGGGAGAGCAGATCTTATTTATCAATTTGAATTGAAAATACATTTGACAGCCTAACCTCAGTTTTGATAGCCTGCAGACAGTCTGCAGTGGGTTGCTGGATTTACAATTGAGAAAAGTAAGATCAAACATCGTAGTTCTTAAATTGTTATTAATAATAACATGCTGGCTATCTTTTAAACTGTATGGTTTACTCATTAGGTAAGTTTTTCTCTTTTTATCACTTTAGCTTAGGCAGCTCCAAAACCATTTTTACTGACCATAAAAGTCCCTGTTGTGTAATGAATGATGAAACCTACATTAAGGCAGACTTAAAGCAGATTCCAGGTCGATTTTTACGTGCGGGATGCGAAGTGCTCCATTCGTGGTGAGTTTCCGCAAAAACGGGAGTATTTTTGTAACCTGTCAACGTAAGAATTTCTTTCAGTGTAGTGGTTTAGCTATCATTGGATCCTTTCACCTTCACGTTGACGTGCATATTGTTAACTTTTAAATTGAAGTTTTGGAAATGGCATCTCGACAACAGGAACTGCGAAATCTTATTTTGGACCAGTAGTTAGAAAATCCTAATCGTTCACAGAAAACAACCAAGAAAACAGTCGAACGAGCAACAAACGGTGTCGAATATCGTCAGCAAGATCTTCAAACCAAAACAGTTCAGAGGAAGTAAACCACGCAACAAACAAGATGAGAAACAAGTAGTGAAAGTATACAAAAGGAAGCCCAACATGTCGGTAAGAGTTGTTGCCAAAAAAGTAGATGTAGTTAAGTCAAATGTGCAGGACATTAAACTGAGATGTGGACTGAGGTCATTCAAAGCCCAGAAGAAACCTCGCCGAGATGATAAAAAAACAAACAAAAAAAACAAAAAAAAAAACCAACAAACACAACCAAAAACAAACAAAAAAACAATCCCCCGTAATGTCCCGCTTCTGTATATTAGCAAACCTTATTTAAATAAGCGCCTATATATGGTGAAAAAATAATCTAGTGGGCTGGTGTTTACAGTAAAAACGACAACTCCTAAATAGATTTCTCTTGGTTTTCCCTTCGGGTGGAGCCATTCTTGTGGTTTGGGTGGTCGTTGTCGCTTGTGTGGGCTCTTTAATTTAATGACGTTTTTCGCGTTTAACATTGATGTCACCGTGTTGGTTTTTCCGGTCAGAGAAACTATTTTGATACTCGAAGATTTTGAAGATTGTACTCGAAAAATGCAACACTTTCTTTTGTGTATAACTTTTTATTGCATGGGTAAAAATTGATGAAATTTTGGGTAAAACTAGTTTAGAGTGTAATGTTTACATGTGTCACAATCTGTCAAGTGGTTATCGAGATGGCTTCCAAGCAAAAAGTGCTTCGACAAAAAAATAATGGCGCGATCGTGGAAAATCCAGGCCAGTCCCACAGGTGGATCGCGAAACAGTTGGGAATCGACAATTCGACCGTGTCCCGTGTGGTAAAATCGTTCAAGGAGACCCAGACGACCCAGCGGCGAGCTGGCAGCGGAAGAAAAGCGAAGACGACCGACCCCGTGAACGCAAGGAAGGTGAGGGATTACTTCAAGCGCAATCCGAACCATTCGATTCGGGACGTGGCCAAGAAGGTCAATTCTTCCGTCTGGTTCGTCCAGCAGACAATGAAGCGGGCCGGACTTCATGTCTTCAAGGTAAGGAAGGCGCCTAACCGAACCGATAAACAGAATACGGTGGCCAAATCCCGCGCCAGGAAGCTGTACCGCGAGTGGTTGGTGCAGCCGAAATGCATCGTAATGGACGACGAGACGTACATTAAAGCGGACGCCAAGCAGATAAGCAGATCCCCGGCCTGGAGTTTTTCGTCGGCAAGTCCCGCCTGGATGTTCCGGAGAAGTTCCGGAAGAAGAAGGTCGACAAATTTGCCAAGAAGTACTTGGTGTGGCAGGCGATCTGTGGGTGCGGCAAATTCAGCAAGCCGTACATAACGACCGGCACCATCAACGGCCAAATATATAAAGAAGAATGCCTCCAGAAGCGCCTGCTGCCCTTCCCTTCCTCCGGTCCCACGAAGGTGACACTCTGTTTTGGCCGGATCTGGCATCGTGCCATTACGCGAAACCGGTGATGGAGTGGTACGAAGCCAACGATGTTGTTTTTGTGCCGAAGGAGGCAAATCCGCCAAACTCGCCAGAACTTCGCCCAATAGAAAAATTCTGGGCGATTATGAAGGGCAAGCTCCGGAAAACAGGGAAGGTCTTCAAAAACGACAAGGATTTGAAGAAAGAGTGGATGAAAGTGTGTAAGAAAGATGGCGCAAGTGTTGCACAGGATTTGATGGGTAGCGTTAAGTCCAAGGTGCGGGCATTTAGCCTAGAGAGAGGAGGTTGAATAAACCAACTTTGCAAAAACATAGCTAATATGTGTTTATTTATTCCCTGAGAGTTTCAAAAATATCCGACTTAAAATGAATTTTTGGTGATCATTTTTGTCTGTTGCATTTTTTCCTCCACTTTAATAAATTTATTCTCCCCCTTATCCCTCCTACCCCCTCCGACCTATGCCTTTCTCCCCCCCACCCCTCCTTTTTTTTTTTTTTATACAATTAAATTAATTAAATTGTTTGTTTCTAACTGCCCCCTCCCTCCCCAGGTAAGTGCGGCTCTCCCTTAGCTATATGTACACCCACTTACTACATACTCACTTTTCCCCGCCAGCATATTCCTTTTTTTTTCCCAAATGAATGAGTAAGGTTATATAGTTCTATTCTGATAGCCAAAAGGCTATAAAAGCACTTACTTTGGCTAGTTCCCGGTCGATATCAAGGACTGTTCATTAAAGAAAGTGGACATTTGTACATGAATGCTTTAGGGTTAAAACTTAACCAAAAATTGTGAATTTTTGCTCAGTGTATAAAAACATTGTTTACTTTGGCAACACACCTGAAAAATCGAAAAAGTGAGAAATTTCGAACGATGTGTCAGAAGTGCATTAAATCTGCAGTGTTCAAGATTGTTAAGAAGTTTGGAGAAACGCGTTATCTTGAAGATTCACCAAAATCTGGACATCGGACCAGAAAAAGGAGCTGGCAGCGCTACGCCTTTCGAAATCGCATAAACCGTGTTCCATTCGTGAAATTGCTAAAAAAGTGGACATTAGCGTCGGAAGTGTACAGAACATCAAAAAGCGTAACAATGTTAGAACCTACAAGAAGCAGAAAGCACCCAAAAGGACGGATTCACAGAAAGCTTCTTCGAAAATACGGTTCTCCTCCAAAAACTGAACCGGTTCATTTTGATGGATGACGAGACGTACGTCAAATTGGATACCAGTACACTTCCGGGGCCGCAATTTTTCAACGCTGAGCAGAGGATGCAGAGATGTGCCTGATGATATGCGATACATCCGAACCGAAAAAAAAACCGGAAAAGGTTCTGGTGTGGCAAACCATTTGCTCCTGTGGCTTGAAGAGTTCTAACAGGCACAGTCAACGGTGAAAATTACAGAAAAAAATGCATCAAAAACGGCTGCTACCCATCTATTGAAAGCATACGGATCCTTCATTGTTTTGGCCGGTTCTGGCATCTGCTCACTACGCTTCTGCTACGTTGAGGATGCTCAAGAAGGAAAAGGGTGATTTAGACGAACAATTCCGTGATTCCCCAAACTGTCATGAATTGCGTCCTATCGAAAGATGCCGGGCAATAATTAAGCGGCATCCTAAGAAAGATGGAAGAGAAGCAAGCTCTGTTGACTGTTTCAAGAAAATTTGGTCTGCAGCACAACGAAAATTTACGGAGAAAGTTTTGCAGAATCTAATGGGAGGTATCAAGAGATGAGTAAATTTTCAAACCCACGTGAAATCGCACATATGTATGTTGATTTTCATTTATATAAAGCAAACTTATGAATTTGTTGGAAAATAAATATTAACCTTTGAGAAACAGGTGTCCACTTTCTTTAATGAAAATTCCTTATCACATGTTGAACTCAAATTGAAGATCTCAATTCAGTTAACACTGACATCCTTTTATGGGTATCTGGTCATATTTCCATCGCAGGAAATGAATAGGCTGAAGAGCAAGCACGCATTGTTACATCCCTTGATTTTACTTGACCTGAACCAGCTATTCCAATGTATTTGTGTTGAATGAAGTTCAACAGATTAAAGTTCTGTCCAGTTAGAATCCGGAATCACTTATTGAGTGGCAGCAGCACGGAAAGTGACCGCTGCAAGAATTATTTTACAGCGGTCTGTTTACCTGGGCGCCCACTTTCTGTGGTATAAATTTCACGGTGTTTCGTGCAGTGAGTCAAAAGTTATTCTAGATGGAAGCCGAGAGGAGAGAAACAATTCTACACACCCACGTTGATAATCCAACGTGGTCCGCAATAAAAATCGCAAAAACGTTGAAAATCGCCAAATCAACCGTGTGTGATGTGCTCAAACGTTTCAGGGAGCGAAAGAGCGGGGATCGAGTGCCTCAAGGTAAGCGTCGTAGTGGAACATATGACCGCAAGCTGAACCAGAAGGCGTTGAGAACCGTCAGAGCAAACCCTGGACTATCAGATAATGAAATCGCACAAAAATACGCTGCTGCTCGCAGTACCGTTCGAAGAATTCGTTTGCGAGCAGGATATCGTTCTTATCGAGCCAGCAAGCAACCAAACAGAACGTTGAAGCAAAGTTTCGTCACCAAAACTCGAGCTCGGAAATTATACTAGCAGGTTTTGACGAAGTACCAAGGATGCCTGCTCATCGACGATGAAACCTACGTCAAAATGGATTTCGGACAGCTTCCTGGCCAAAAATTCTACATGGCGACTGCACGAGGAGATGTTCCTGCGAAGTTTAAGTTTGCTTTTATGGACAAATTTGCCAAAAAAAACTGATGATTTCCAAAAATCAAATTACATTAACTTTTCTTTGGCAAGGGATATGCAGCTGCGGAGCAAAGACCAAAGTGTTCGTGACGAATAACACGATGGACTCGAAGCTGTACAAGGAGGAATGCCTCAAAAACCGCGTACTACCTTTCATTAAAGCCCATAAAGGTCCCGTGAAGTTTTGGCCAGATTTGGCGAGTTGCCACTACAGCCGGGAAGTCATCCAGTGGTACCGCGATAATAACGTAGATTTCATCGATAAAAACATAAATCCACCCAACTGCCCGCAGTTCCGGCCCATCGAGAGATTTTGGGCAATAATGAAGCGGAAGCTTAAGAAAAGTGGAAAAACGGCTCGGGACGCGACTCAGATGACCAAAATGTGGAACAAATGTGCCAAGGAAGTTGACTGAAGGAGTGTGCAGCGTTTGATGGGAGGAATAAAGAAGAAATTTCATTAGCGAATTTTCATTACAAACGAAGATATTTTTTTTTTTTTTTTCTAACAAAAAAAATTTTTTTTTTTTTATTAATAAAATTTTTTTTCTCCACCTCCGAAAAATATCTCTTTTTTATTATTCTGACTATAAAAAGACAGAATTTTTTTTTGGTTTTTAAAACCAAAAAAAAAATGTAGAATACTTAAAATTATAACAAATACCATATATGCCACCATAGTTAAAGAGAGTTAGAGGGGAGAAAACAATGAGAGTTTTTAAAAAAAAGAGAAAAATTTTTTGCGACTTTTAAAAGACACATTTTAAAATTTCCAAACTTAATAAAAAACGGGTGGACGTGAAAAAAAGTTGGAAAACATGTCCAATAAAAACAATAAGAAAATGGACTATACTGAAGGGAAGGGTCTGCATTTGGACTGATAAATATGTAATACAAGCTGAACCCGGTGCGTGCGCTGCTACGCTTGCAACTAAATGAAGGAAAATTTAATATAACTGGCACTTTTATGGTTTTTTTTTTCGGAATGAGTTTTTATTTCTTGAATAAGCAGGGGTTCAAACTTCTATCAAAACATGCTTCTTACCCGAGAAATACACGTTTTGTGTTTAAGTAACCTGGATAATTCTCATTTTTGGTAGAAATTTATGTTTCATTTGCATGGGAACCCTCCCTTCCATGGGGGGGGGGGGTGTGGTTTCTCAAACCACCATACAATTATTGCCTTCAAAACCCCCCACATGCCAAATTTGGTTCCATTTGCTTGATTAGTTCTCGAACCATCACACTGGGCTCTTCGATTATAATAAAATTTTGAGTTTAATTTGTTTGAACCCCCCCCCCCCTTCAGAAAAGGAGAGGGGTCTTGAACCACCATAGAAACATTCTTGCCTTCAAAACCCCCCCATGCCAAATTTGATTCGATTTACTTGTTTAGTTCTCGAGTTATGCAGAAATTCGTGTTTCATTTGTATGGGAGCCCCTCCTTTCATAAAATCGGGAGGGGTATTGAACTGCCAATAGAAACATTTCTTGCCTCCAAAAACCTCAACATGCCAAATTTGGTTTCATTTGCTTCATTGGCTCTCGAGTTATACAGAAATTATGTTTAGCATTTTTAGTGGAGTCCCCCTCCCCCCCCTTCCAGAAGGCGGAGGGGTCTCAAACCACCTTAGAAACATTTATTTCCTTCAAAAACCTCCACATGCCAAATTTGGTTCTATTTGCTTGATTTGTTCTCGAATTATGCAGAAAAATGTTGTTTCATTTGTATGGGAGCAGAGAGAGAAGGGGTCTACTACCCTAGAAACATTTATTGCCTCCAAAATCCCCACATGTCAAATTTGGTTCCATTTACTTTATTGATTCTCGAGTTATGCAGAAATTTCAGTTTCATTTGTATGAGAGCCCCCCTTCTAGAGAGAGGAGGGGTCTCAAACTACCATAGAAACATTTTTCGCCTCCAGAAAACCCCACATGCCAAATTTGGTTCCATTTGCTTGATTAGTTCTTGAGTTATGTAGAAACTTCTGTTTCATTTGTATAGGAACCTCCCCTTCCAGAGATGGGAGGGGTCACCAACCACCATAGAAACATTTCTTGCCTCCAAAAACTCACACATGCTAAATTTGGTTTCTTTTGCTTGATTAGTTCTCGAGTTATGCAGAAATTTGTGCTTCATTTGTATGGGAGCCCCCCTTTCCAGAGAAGGGAGGGGTCGCAAACCATCATAAAAACCTTCCCCGGCCACAAAAACTTCTCCATACAAAATTTCACGCTGATCGGTTCTGTAGTTTTCGAGCCTATGAGGTTCAGACAGACAGACAGACAGAAATTTTATATATATATTATAAAAAAATAATATGTTTTCCCCACATTTCACTAACTTTTTTTTTGTCTATATAGCTTTTTTTTTATAGAACACACCGTTTTCTATAAAAAATGCTCATTTTCAAATATCCAGATTCTCTCAACATTTACAAACGCAAATGCGGAACTAAACATTCCTTCTAAAACAATATTTATCCCATCTCAGATATCCATTTTTATGTAAATAAATACAAAATTCACTGCAAATCGTTCCTTGGCATATGCAACACCACTTTTTTTTTTTTTTTTAAGAAAACAAATAAGCGCCCACCGGTCACTGCGCGCCACTGAAAGAGCATGTGTTTATAACATCGATCTTACTGGGCAAAACCGTCAGTCTCCAGACCTCAGACCCATTTACAATGTACATTCCTTTTTGCGTATAATACTTCCAATTCTTTGCACTTTTATTTGAACTCATTTTTTTTTTAGATTTTTCCACCCTGCGGTCGGGAAGTGCCACCAACGGAAAAATCGTCCGAACATACATATAAATTCTCCATCCCTAATATGAACAGCGAGCAGGTCAAGTGTGAATAAGATGCAATCCTCAGTGGCGCACTCACTCATTCACTCACTCAGTCATACACTCACCTACTCTACGATTCTAAAAAAAAAAAAGGTAGGCGGCATGAAATTGGAACCACATTTTTGGACAAGCTCCATGAACTTGAATGCGATGGATGTCAAATCAAGTGCAGCACATGATTTAAGTTAGTTAGTGTCGGTATGCACCCTTACCGGGTGAGTTCTGATCCCACCTGTTCGGTTGGCTTGGGTGGTTCGCTGAAAAGGTGACTGCGCTCGTCGATGGGGGAATTCAGGTGTAAACAATCGGCGTACAGTGATTGTTGTTGTTGTTGTTTAGTAAACAAACGGACCTCGGCGCTATAGTTTCATTGATCTTTTTCTCGATTAAATCGCAGTTTTGGGTCGATCGAGTTGCGTCCTTGAACGAGCAACGAGTGAACCATGGGAGAGTTTGAGCCAATTTCGAATTGGGGTTTTCTTTGCGAAAAACAGGCAGACCTGATTGCTCGACGGGGGAAATTGTTATATAAATATAAAATAACGGTGGGGTTTTTGGCGTTGGTGCAGGGGTTGGGAGAGGTCGAATGGATGATGACGATCATGATGTTGGTCGATGGTGTTCGAGATGTTCGGAAACTGGTGCGAAATGCTTGGGTGATTTTGGACCGTGCGGGGATTTAGATGTAAAACTTGTCCGTCGTGGCGTGAGTGGGAGCGCGGGGGTAAGACGGATGATATGCTAGATTTATTAGCACTGCTAGAAATTTCGCATCCGGTTTGGTGTGTGTAGGAGTCGTACAACTCGGGGAAAATTTAAGCATTTTGGAAAATAGAAATTTTTTGCTAACCTCTTGAAGTTTCTATCGGGGTGATTGCGGAAGAGCAATTCCAATTGTCGAGAGAAATCTGCGATGAATGAAGAAAAAGATGAGTTTTCTTAGTGTCTCGGTACGTTCTTTACACAGACAAATTCCACTGGCTGGTTGATTATATAACTTGCACTTGCTTCTCTAGTCTCAGACGACTATACGACACTTAAATGACAAAAAGATCATTCACACTCGTTTCGTCAGATCTCTTCAATCCAGCTCATCAACCAGCAGTGGATCCTATCACTATCCAACGCATAACACACAAATCTTCAACCAAAGTGTAACCTATTGATTGCCAATTGCAAATCACCGTCAGGCCACAAATTGTATAATTTCCCGAAATTTTCTTCGAAATATCTCGGGGAAAATCACACACTGAAAAAAATGCCGTTCCCTTTTCCCGCCTTCGCTCGTTGTGTCCTCCAACGGTCACACTTACACTTCTCTTTCACACACACGGGTTATTGGTACACGGATTGGCTCGGATTTGCGCGCGATCTTGCCACTAGAAACTATGAGCAACGACTAACCGAGATCGGCGTGAAGGATTCTAAAATTACCCGGTCCACCAGCTGCTTGGCAATGGCTGGCTGGCTGGCTGGTCTCTTTCAGTTGCGTGGCCGTCGATTGGAGTGACCACTGGTACTAATGGAGTAACTCCGAGTGACCACCTAGGGAACTCACGAGAAAATGCTGGGAGGAAAATGCAGCTCTCTGGGAAATTTTCAACGTGTAGTGATTGATTATCGGGGGGAACAGTGTTTGGATTGTTTGAACATCGAGACCAGACTGGTTAGTGGTTAAATCAACGGTCATTAGGTACACTTTCAAGACAGGCAGTTGAATGTAGTTTAATGCAACTGAAATCTTTCGGTTAACAATTGCTTTTTATAAACGATATGTTAGTTCTGATTGATTCGTTTCATCAACTTTCCCTTTTCATGATAATGGCTTTACAAATAAATGTTGCTGCCTCATAGTTGGGTGAAGATGTTTCTGGTCTAGGACACAGCAGGAATCTTATTGCTTGCTTGATCAGCTAGACTGTACGTTCAATATGCTTTTTGATGGCTTTAGATAGGCTTCAAACTTGTAAAATAATCTAATTTGTGCTATTATCCGAGGTGAAAATAATGATAAGGCCATATTGTAAATTATTCAAAATTCAATTAATTTCCAACACTGGTTTCTCATAATTATCATAATCTAATAAATTAATTCGCATATTTTTTTCGTCGCAACCGAGCTAATCAAGAAGATAGTTTTTGGAAAATGTGGTCATCGTTTGAAGGCCTGTACCGAGTTCCAGCTAGTGCTCGTGATCGATGGAAGATTGTGCAATTTTTAAAAGACTAACGCAGCTATCTTAGTTTAATTGTTTATTTACAATATCTTCATCTGACACCTTGATCTAAATCGTACCTGTACAGGGTGAGGAAATATTAAAGGGTGAACGGAATCAAATTGCGACCCATACAAATATTCGGCGAAATTCGCCCGTTCAACCAATCATCTTCAAACTTTCAGGGAACAAAACATGTTATGAATTTTTTCCTCTGTTTGTTTTATTCAATTTCAATTCCATATCCAAATGCACGAACCTTCTTCTTTACACTACTCATAAGGTCCTGCACAACATTTGGACCAACTTGTTTTTGCGTGGCAATCCATTTTTTCTTCATATCTTCCTCCGATTTCACTCCCTTAGGATGCTTCCGAAGTGCCTGCTTCATGATGTCCCAGTCCTTTTCAATTGGCCGCAGTTCCGGTGCGTTCGGGGGTTGAGATGCTTCGGCACGAAATTGACCTCCTTAGCCTTGTACCACTCCAAAACAAACCTCTTTCGAGTAATGGCACGAGGCTAAATCCGGCAGAAAATCGTAGGACCATCGTGTGACCTCAGAAAAGGAAGTAGCCGCTTTTGAAGGCACGAAACCTGGACGCTAAAGGAAGTCGACCGGAAAGCATTCGGGGTGTCTGATCGTAAGGTGCTGCGAACAATACTCGACGGCAAACAAAAAGATGGCATCTGGCGGCGTCGCAAAATCTTGCGCATTCATCACGAGAACAAGGATCTCTCGCATCGTTCCATCGCTAAAACGTTGGGAATCGCGAATTCCACGGTGTCGCGAGTGATTAAGCGGTTCGAGGAACGGTTGACCACCGATCGGAAGCCCAGAAGTGAAGGAAAAAGTATTCCGTACAACACCAAAAATCACAACCGCGTAGTTGGGGCCTTCAACCGAAATCCGAACGCCTCCGTTCGGGATGTGGCTAAGAAGCTGCACCTAAGCCGAAGTTTTGTCCAGAAGGCCAAAACTAAGGCTGGGCTTCGAACGTTCAAGGTACAAAAGGCCCCTAATCGCGACGAGAAGCAGAACAAGTCCGCCAAAACCCGTGCCAGGAAGTTGTACCTCAACATGCTGACGAAAGTTGAATGCTGCATCATGGACGACGAAACATATGTGAAGGCCGACTTCAAACAGATCCCCGGCAACCTGTTTTTCACGGCCAAGGATAAGTTCAGCGTTCCGGAGCATGTCCGCACTCAGAAGATGTCCAAATTTGCGAAGAAATTCCTGGTTTGGCAAGCCATCTGCACGTGCGGGAAGCGGAGTGCACCTTTCGTGACCCAGGACACGATGAACGGACAGGTGTACATAAAAGAGTGCCTCCAGAAGCGGCTGCTTCTTCTCCTGAGGGCCCACAACGTCCCAACAATCTTCTGGCCGGATTTGGCCTCATGCCACTACTCCAAGGACGTGCTGAAGTGGTATGCGGACAATAAGGTCAATTTCGTGCCGAAAATGTTCAACCCTCCCAACACTCCGGAGCTCCGCCCCATCGAGAAGTACTGGGCGATTATGAAGCAGCACCTTCTTAAACGACCTAAGGTAGTGAAGACAGTCGAGGAACTGAAGAAAGTATGGGTTTACATGCAAAAAACGGTTGATTCACAGGTTGTGCAGAATCTTATGGCCGGGGTTAAGGCCAAGGTGCGGGCATTTGCGTATGGACTGTAAATAAAATACGAGTAAAATGGTAAAATGAAGTTTAATAGTTATTTCTCAATCCCTGAAAATTTGATGGCAATCGGATGAAAACTCGAATTTTGCGAATCAATTTTGTGTGTGGCAATTTCATCGTGGACACCCTTTAAACAACTAGGACTGAAATATAATGCGAAATTTATGTTTTATTAATGTTTTGAAGTGTCCGGATTATTGCGGATACAGACC
Source organism: Aedes koreicus (assembly GCA_024533555.2). Lineage (NCBI taxonomy): Eukaryota > Metazoa > Arthropoda > Insecta > Diptera > Culicidae > Aedes > Aedes koreicus. The sequence goes on along the minus strand of JAHHFK020002462.1, from coordinate 20,657 downwards.
TTATATAGAGCAAGTCTTCCAGCTTACAAACGAGCGGTTGAACAATACCAAAGTGCTTCTGAGGTTTGGGGTGCCATATCGTCGAAAGGCAATACACCCCTGTTGTTCATAGATAGGGGCGTGAAAATAAGCAAATAGTACTATTTACAATATATTCTCGACCAGAAGGAAACAACAAAATTATTTCAAGTGTTGTTATTCAGTTACGCTGTTTTTATAACAAAGGTTGCTAGAATTAATATCACGGATGTAGTTAAAATAACAGAAATTGTTACAAAAAATCTTCAAGAAGTAACAAATTAAAAACAAACTATGATATAGATATAACATAAACAAAACAAACTTTGTAACAATTTTGTTACGATGTAGCAAAACTATATCAGCTATTGTTAGAATCAATCTATTTCTTCACGCAGATTGTGACTCCCAAGGTTTTATATCTTAATTTGTTATAAATATGATATACAATTATCCAGATAAAAACGTCTTCAACAAATTTATATCATAATCAGTTAGTCTTAACAAGATTTGTTATAATTTTGATATTTTTATGTTATGCCCTTCTGGTCGGGTTATCAAATATCACCTACTTCCCTGTGCTAAGAAACTGTTTGAACAGGAAAGTTTTTGTTTTCTACAGGATTCAGGTCCTGCGCATAAGGCAGTTGTTGTTCAGCAATAGTGTTAGCAAAATTTACCATGTTTCATCAGTTTCTCTAAACGGCCTGTATGATCTCCTGATTTGAATCCACTAGACTTAAGTATTTGGGGATACATGCTAGGACTGGGTGACTTGAAGCACATGTGTTTGGACTCATTTAAAAAAACGTTTGGTTGAGATTTGGGATCAAATGCCGGAAGAGGTGGTGCGCGTGAATTGCAACAATTTTGAAAAGCTTTAACATTTAAAATTTACAATTTTGAAAAGCTTTAAGATTTAAAATTTACTTTGAGTTGTTATTTAAAGTGCAATGAGTAAGAAATACAATCCTGTTTAAGTTTAATAACAATTTTCAAGTGTATGATTCCTACGTTGCCTACCAAATATTACAAAATATTACGAAATTCTGAGATATTTTTTATATTTTAACCATGCTGGTCCATGCAATCCCATGCTGATGTTTATGAAGTGTATAGAGAGACGCACAAAACGAGGAAGAACTACGGTTGAAACAGGAACAACACTAGAAAATGGAAGTAGAAGCACCACTGCGATTTGAACCAAAGATTTGAAAAACAAAGTGGTAAAAGTAAAAAAACATAGCGGAATAATTCAAGCGAGAAAAAGTAACAAGGAGGAAATTGAAGAAAAGGAAGGACAAAACAAAGATATAGTAAGGAAAGAAGAATAAACAAAGTGGGATAAGAAAATTATAAAAAAGAAAAGGTAAACGGAAGAAAAGAAGCAAAGTGAAAGTAACGTAAAAAAGATAACGAAGAGAAAAAATAAAGGAAAAAGAAGATGAAAATATGTGGAAAGGATAAGAATAAGCAAAAGAAAAGATAGAAGCAGAAACATGGATTATGCACGAATATTGGTTTCCAGAAATATTCACGCGGTTGGATCGAGTGATGTGTGTCGTTTGAGTCGCAAGAACATTTCTCGAGTCCCTTTGAGTCTCGGAAAGGGTTACGGAAACGTAATGGATTGTGTGTGTTTGTTATTTAACATTGCTTTGAAGGATGTGATTCGAATTGCGGGGATAGACACGAGTGTACAATCTTCAGGAAGTCCGTTCAGCTTTTTTGCTACGCCGACTACGTTGAAATCATAGCACTCAACTTCGAGACGATGGCGGAAACGTCCATACGACTTAAGGCTGAAGCCAATAGAATTGGGCATGCCATTAATGCGTCAAAGATAAAATACCTGACGGGAAGAGGCTCACGAGGAGACAATATTAGCCCCCCACCACGAGTGCAAATTGACGGTGATGAAATCGAGGTGGTAGATGAATTCTGGGCTCATTGGTGACTGCAAATAATGATACCAGCAGAGAGTTACAAAGGTGCATTATGGCTGGCAACCGTGCCTACTTTGAACTTCGAAAGGCAAAGTTCGTCGAGCTACAAAGTTGACCATCTACAAATCATTAGTTGGACTGTAGTACGCTCTAGTCACGAAACATGGTCATTGCATCGAAACAAGGACAGGTGTTGCGTACGATCTACGGTGGAGTGCAGATGGGTGACTGAACATGCAGCAGGCGTATGAATAACGAATTGCATCATTTGCTTTGAGATCCTCTCATCGTTCACATCGCTAAACATCGATTGACTACGATGGGCTAGGCATGTCGTAACATTGCGGACAACAGCCCAGTTAAAATGGTAAGGTAAGTATGGAGAAGAAGCAAAATAAACAAAACGGAGAAATAACCGGAAAAGAAAAAAAGCAAAGGAGAGGTAGAAGCAATTAGATGAAATAGGTGAAACGGAAGAAGCCACTGCACAGTTGTCCAAGGTGCGAATTAAGCTGGAAAGATACATTTTCAGCCTATGTTTGAAGTCTTGGAGCAAAATTGTTTTGTTCAAAGTTGTTTCTAACAATGAAGTCCTTCTTTTGGTGAGAATGAAAACTAGGGTGGTCCTTATTTTCAGAGAAATCGAAAATCTTACTTTTTTATTTGCAGAAATAAAGGCATGTGTCCTTAGGAAAAGTTGTAGATTAGAAAATTTTAAACAAGTATGATTGATTAAATTGTTCTGTAGCTTTTAAAATAACCGAATTAGAGCAATTTTTCCTTCGTAGGTTAGGTGGTTCCTATAAAAATCAGTTATTTTGCTCTAACTTTTTTAATTCAGATAGGAGCGAAGTGAAAGAAGTGATAATTGATTTGATAGCTTTACTAACAAGACTTTCGCCTGTGGCTGGTTAGAAGAGATAGAATGGAGTGGTAACAGTAAAATTAACATGAATCATGGTTGAAAAAAATGACGAAGAAGGAAAGTTAAAAGACGGAAGTTAAACGAAAACTAGAAAAGCAAAAAATGATCATGGCTATTACCCAGCCGTATTTAAACAAACAACTTTTTTGTACGTGATGCGTGTACATATATCAATTAGTGTTGTTTGAAAAACTATGTCGTTTGGTTTAAATACGGCAGAGTAATAGCGACGATTGACAGAAATAGGCCCGCTGCTGAAGTCGTACTCCACCGACGCAACAAATGAAAAAAAAAAAGATTGTTTGATTGATACAATATTCATACAAAAACACTAAGTTTAAGAAATCCACAAAAACTTTATGATTTCTACAATCACTGGCGTAGTGTTCCAATCCGGAGATCAAGGGATCAAATCTCTTACAGTTGAATGTCTTTTTGGGTGGGATCAACTAGCCTTTAGAATGAAATATAATGCTCTCAATTTAAAACTGTTGAAGTACTTCACTAATTTGAGCGGCAGAAGAAGAACGATATCGTTACCCTACTGCTTGTACAAGATTACAATTAAACTATCAACAACACGCAACAAGCTTCGCGTGTCCTCATTAACCGTTTTTCATTCACAACGACTTCTCCACCCGCTGCATATGAATATCGCCATGATTTACCCTCCAGTTGCAGTGTCACTTTTTACTACCTTTAATCGGTCGCCAAGTGGCATTCAAACTTGCACATTCCCATAAGATGTCCAAGTTTTACGACCATTCTCAGCAATGACCCCAAATGCCAAAATTTGCGCTACCATCGCGCTGTCATCGTAGATTCATACATACTGTACTATACCGCCAACCAAATTTGCAAAGTTCAAAAAATATACGCTCTCAATGTGCGCCTGTTGCTGAGAAAGATTGTTAAATTTAGATCACGCCCCGACAGTTGGTTTCGGGCTTTGGGATGAGGAAGCCAACAATGGACGATGGTCAATGAAATTGACGAAAAATGTGGTTTTTTTTTCTTCTGGGGAATCCGATTCCGTTACAACAGTTGTAAACGATTCGCTTTCGCTTGACTCTTGGTCGGTTATTTACCAAAATGAAGATAGTTTACTTAACGGAATTTATGTCTCTTCTTGGGATTGACGACACCGGTTCGGAAGATTATCTAACCTGCCTAATTTCCCCAGTGATGCGGTAGCTGCTGACTGCAGATGGTGTTTTGGTTTCGTCCCCACGTTCGGCACATCATATTGTGAGGAAATTTTTGACGACCGAACGATGAGATAACTGAAAATGAGAGGATGGATTTTTTTTCTGTTCGTCGAAGAGAACAATAAAACCGAGAATAGATCCCAATAAAGTGGTTCGAATGCGGGCGAAGCTCTGTCGCTTATTCTTGCATCATTTCGGGTTGGTGGCGATCATTTCCGGATTTCTCGGATGTTCTGATATAGAGAAGGGAAGATTTAGGAGGGTGATGGTTGGTACTAGAGAATAATTTCGACAAATTGCGAAATAGAGTCATGCATTTTATCGCAAAAGCAAAACCAATGCATTCGTTTAAATTGATTGAACCCTTTTGTTGTGATCGAAGCCCGGACTTCGTGCAGAGTTATGGGTGAATTAATTTTCGTTGTTTTTTCTTTCACTTGGGTGCTTTTTCCCAGTCTGAGATAACAGTGGGAAATTATTGTATTGAACTGTTGCCCGTATAAATTCGACCCAATTATTTTCATTAACCTTCGGATCCATCAATATGAATCTGCCGGGCGCCAAAACAAGAAACTTAATCCTGTCGCCATCAACTTCGGGACGCTCGTCATTTTGTGAGTGTTCGAGCGCAGCTTGATTCATTTTATAACGTCTCTTTAAACTGTACGTCTGCTGTAGACGTTTTTGAGCTTGAGTGCGGGGTTGATGGAGAGTAAAATCTGCGTGCGCAATTTTCATAATGTTGAGTGACCTGACCATTGCGCTCAGAGAGTGGATGTTGCCAGTATTGTGGTTTTCATTAGCCAAGGGTATGTCGATATTTTTGTTTGATATTAATAATATCTTAAGCGGAAATAATACAAAGATAATTCAAATTTGATGAATATACTCAACTATTCTGATTTACGATAAATGAAATTAGACATTTTGAACGCTTCTAACCTACATTGATCTTAAATCAACTTTATATTTGTTAAAATTTCTTTTTTTCATATGATGAATGATAAAAACCTCAAAGACAATACTGAAAAATCTTGTTAATTTAGGATTCCATTAGAATTAAAAAAAAGTTGCACACTTAAAGATCACTAGTTTTACAAGAGACGTAATTTGCGATTTGGGTGAACATGTAGAATGTAAACAACAGGGACATGATGATTTTAATATTGCATGTAGAATTTCAAATCGTAATTTACAAATTAACATATAAATTCACATATCATATAATCTAGCATACAGACGGAGAATAAAGCTAGCTTGTGATTCATATATAATACTGATGGACATTTTTATATTTTTGATGTTGAATAACATTCTTCGGCAACATATGGGGGTACAAAATAAAAAAAACTAAAATTCGGAGCGTCATGAAAATAGTCAGCGTTTGAACGGTAATACCTCATACATTGTGAATCTTTCTACGCATTTTCTGAAACATATAATTAACATTGTTCTTTTGAAACGAACACAAATAAAAGGTCATATCTTGTAATACCGTTTTCCAAAGGATCGTAGTGTGCGGTACTCGAAGCGAGACACGAAAAATTGTCATTAAATTTTTTCTCCGTTTAGTTTTTATGTTTATGTGATCTGGGTAGTTCAGTGCTCCCGGCGTGTGTTGCCATTAGTGGTTTTCGAAAGACGCATCTCAATATGGATAGAGGTTGTGAAAATTGAAAAAAATAAACATTCTTCCATTGAAATTTTTTTTTCGTCTTTGTTGTTACCAGTCTCTGAACTCTACAGGGTGCGGCAGAAAATAATGCGAAAATTTGTTCTATTTCTTTCAAATCCCATTTTCAACTAATTCAAGCAATAATATCAACATTTTCGAGTGCAGTTATCTTTATAAAGTCCTTTTAAAACAAATTTATTCAATGTGTCCTCCATTTTTATTAATAACATCCTCGAGCCGACGCCGGAAGCCAGAGCATGCCTTTCGGACGTAGTCCTCCGACATTGACTGCCATGTACGTGTTATGGTTGACTTCAGGGTTTTCACACTAGGGTGTGATGTTTTGCAGGCTCGTGCTTCAACATATGCCCAAATCGAATAATCCAACGGATTAAGATCTGGACAGCTAGGGGGCCACAAATCCTTCGGCCAAAACTTCATGTTATCGTTCAACCATTGTTGGGTTCGATTGGACGTGTGACACGGCGCTCCATCCTGCTGTAGGACAACGTTTTGGTCCTCGGAGAAGTTGGCCTTCAGCCAGGGAAGCACTTGGTCCTTTAAAATACCGATATACACTTCGGTATTGATTTTAACTCCAGCATCAATGAAAACAGGCGGCATTTTCAAACCGTTGGACGCCACCAATCCAAACATCATGACACCAGCCGGATGTTTGGTTTGAAATTTGAATTTCACTTTTTCCGGCACGTTCTCCATTTTTTGCTATGAAATGAACCGTTCCGTGCGGCTGTTGGCCACAGCATCGATGCTGAAAAGCTTTTCGTCGGAGAACAGGATTATCATTTTTTCCTTCTTCAACAAGGAAAGCAATCTCTTGGAACGAGTCACTCGTAGTTCCTTGACCCGGTCCGTAATCAAGTGGCGTTTCACTCTGGCTCTGGAAGATGCATGCAGGTCTTCTTTGATGATTCTCCGCATGGATTTCTCCGAAATATTGGCTTCCTTTGCAAGTTTTCTTATGGAACGCACCGGGTTGCGAGCAATTTTCGCACGAACCGATTTGATCACGTTCGGCATGAGTGCAAAGCGCGGACGTCAGCTTCCCGGCTTCCGCTGCTTAGGACCATCCTGCAAGGACTTTTTTATGCGGTAAACTGTTGCCAAATGGCACCCTATCACCTTGGCAATCTCTTTCGGCTTCTTCTGGGCGAGCAACAAACTGGTGATCACTTCTTTCGCGAACATTTTGACGAATTTGCAATAAAACAAATAGAATGTTTGGATGCAGCACTTGAAAGTAAACATAAACAAATACACTTTCGACAGAAATTAGTCACTAGCTACACGAATTAACCCAATACTCAAGTTTGAACATTTTCGTATTATTTTCTGCCGCACCCTGTACTTACCCGCCCCGCACGGGCCTCACTCCCCCTTTTTTATTTTCTAAAAAATTAGCCAACCACCCAAATAAACCCCGGAAAACCCCAAAAATCCAAAATACACAAAAAAAATTCCCCCCAGAGGGATTTATTCCCCGCAACCTCTCCGCGGGGTCCGGCCCCGGGAGAAACAATCCCCCCCCAAAAAACCCCGAAAAAGTTTAAATTCGGTCGCGGAAATGATCACCATTTAAAATCCGTCCTCTTCAGGACGACTAATTCTATTTTCCCCGATTAAGAGTTTGTTGGATTGAAATTCCTCTCACTTATCGCACATTTTCTTGTCAATTGGCTGCCAGCTGTGGGAAGGCGCAACGACAAAGTATTGAATAAAATGACGACCAATCACATTTGCCCAGATAAAGCGTTCAGTTCAGTGAAATTTTCCCTTACTTAAGCCTGTATCAGAATATTTGTCAAAAATTCTACGCATCTTTTGAAATAACGGGTGGCAACTAAAATTTTGGAATTTTTTTCGAGGCCCCTATGCTCAGCAACAAACGAGCTCAAAAAAAAATGAGATTGTGTATGTTTTAGCTCTTTCTCTCCTCTTTTTGCTAGTATTTTTGTTTTGTTTGTGCTTGCTCAGTTTAACTGAAAATGCCGTCAAATCAAGAAGCATTTCGCGAGCGCGTGGACCAACCAAAATCATGAACGCAATAAGACTTCGTTCTCTTTCTCGTGCCTTTATTAAGAAAAAATTTCGTCCAATTCTAAGATAGCCATTTTTTGCAAATGGACTTTAAATTTTAAAATATTTTTTTTTAGCGTGTAAGAATGGATTTTACAATTTTTACAATATTTTTCACAAAAGTTAAAACGATTTTCTAGAAGTCACTCATACATCACTTTTTTGTAAGTCTTTTCCTTTTTGAGTTCTGTTGATTTTTTTTAAATCATCAAATCGATCAAAAAACTTAAGCCCTTTTCAAGTGGCAGTCTAGATAAATTTTGAAAAAAAAACAAAGTATGCAAAGTTGCTTGAAAAGACATAATTGGATTCATTGGATTCTGAGAGGGTGCTGCCAAACACTGGATGAGTTGGCGTGAAATTCGTCCCCTTTGTTTTTAAAAACAAAAGATGAGATGCTGTCTTGTCGAATTGCACTCTTGCTTTTACTTTGGTAGGCCAATGTGCCGTCAACAGGCGGTTTAATGTGTTTCCGGCCAAGTGCTGAACTGATACTTATGATTCAAGATGTGTTGAGAGAAGTTAAAGGAAAATATCCCAGAGTAAATTTTTTAGAAGAAAAGAATGATAACTTGCCGGTAATATTAGTATTCGTAGACAAAATTCACATCATAGCACTAGCTCTTTTAGTGTAGAAATTATTATATGGTAGAATTAGATAAAATAGGTCTAGAGATAAATAATTGGTTAAAGCCAAGTTATGATAAGAGACCAAATGTCAGACAGAAAAAAATCCAAAAACAGTAAGGGTAGATGAAGAGGATTATAATGTGGTAAATATTTGATAGATATGTTCCAAGGTATTTCTTGGAACATATATTCAAATATAAATAGATGTAAATTAGTAGTAATGAGTGGCAAAACAATGATAGAATTTCTGGAATCGCTCACTATAATTCTTGAAAATCCTTTCTCTTGCGGTACATGCTACGCAGTTGGCAGCAACGGTGAAAGGAAAAATGATGCATTCAAAAAGACGTCATTTTCCAGGATAAACGTTAAAATATAGTAGGGAGGGATCGAAAGAAAGATTTCAACAGTTGGCTGCGTTAGTGTGAGATTAGATTAGATTAGATTAGATTAGATTAAGTGGTAAGGCTGCAGTTATAAAAGTGAGAGCAATTAGAATTGACAATTGGAGACATACACAGAGAAGACCCAATGAACACCCAATAAAAATAGCAGAAAAGATTAGGTGTAACAATAAGAATAGACCTGCAAAAACATGAAACTACTCAATTAAAGAAGACAGACCGAATATAAAAGAAGACAAACAGGGTAGAATTTTGAAATAGGGTAGACATTCTGACTCCAGTGTTAAAGCTGCTTCCAATGGTCACTTAGAAGATTGCTGCAAACACACTTCTTCCATAATACCACTGTCGGACGGTGGGTGTTAGATTGAACAGACACACAAGAATTGAGTCAAAAAACCTTATATAAATTTTCGCACTTGAAGCTAAACATATTCTCGTCGTGAAAGTCGTATTCATCGTTAATTGTTCCAGAATTGTTCAACAATTAGGCTCTAAAGTGTCAAGTATCATGCGTCTCCACCAAATTCTCTCTTGCAATGGAGTGGTACTTAAATAATGTAAAAAGAGTGGGACTGATTTGCAGCCGCGAAGCTAACATAGCTAACATTCAAATTTATCATTGACCAAACTTGCGTAAATCAACCAATCAGCAAAGGGGTTTCACTCGCTAAGTACCGTGTCAACTGCACTTACAGCCCATGTTAATGTACCGCATAACTGGTGACATTCAAAGACACACTTGACTGACTGCACCCAGCTGCATCAGCAAAAACCAACTTAATCCCTACATGTAGCGGAAAAGGGAATTCAAGAGACAACGTTTCACCACATTTCGCAACATGTCAACTGAAACCGGCACGGATCACCACGAAACATGCAATCGGGGCAGAACTAATTTCTTGACATGCGTACAGTGGCGGCTTTCCGCGGGTTGTGAAGATTTATGAGCTGCGCAGCAGCTGGTTGGATAAGCGACCGCATCGACTAGACTTTCCCAGTCATATGACTTTCTATCACCAACCGCTAGGTGGTGCTCACCGCGCTAAGCTTACACGATTTGCTATAAACAGTCAGAAACAGTACTTACCATAAAAAAGTCCCTCGTGGCGTCGTTGGCGGCGAGGAATTCCTGCGCGATCGGGGCATCGCGGCAGTACCGAACGTGCTTGTCAAAGTCGCGCTCCAACCGAAGGAACGTTTTGCCTATCATTTTTGGATTGTTGGCGTGGTACTTGACACCTTCGATCAGCACACTGCGCATCCATAAACGGGAAGAAAAAACGGGAGAAAACACCATTTCAGATTAAATTAGCCGCGGAAAATTTTACGTTTGGTTGGTTACAGCTTGGTTGCAGCTTTTTGGACCTAAACCAACCGTGTGACCTGAAATGAGCGCTCGTGTCGTTGCATGCTTACGTATTATGGAAATCCGCGATCTGTTTAAAGTTATTGAAGATGTCGTCCTTGTGATCGCGGATTTGCCGGGGAATCTTGTTGTCCGGGTTATCTATAAACTTGATGTAGTTTTCGACGACCTGCTGCAGGTCCCGGCCGAATTCCTCCTCAGTTTCAATCAGCTCACGAACGACGGCTCTAAGCAAGTGATGGGGAGGGAAGGCGTTAGCTTTTGTATTGGGTGAAATTGTTAAACAGAATACTCACTCACGACGATAGGAGGCATCGTTGGCTTTCTCACCGAACACGGCCTGATCGGTGTGCATGATATCCAGCACCGAAACCGGAATCCAGCCCGCTTTTGCATTGTCGTCTCCGTCGAAGATTCGCACTTTCCACCTTTGGGTTGGGGGATGGATGGAAAGAAAGTTATGGTCAACTTATACTGATTATATAGATTTTTTTTTAAAGATTTGTGACTAAGCTTGCATATTACATTTCTTGTTTTAGAATAGATGAAGAATTTCATTCGTTATTTTTCGTATCGTTCGTATTTTTCTCCCAACTATCTTTCAAAGTTTCTTAATAGTTTTTGAGCATGAGCATGAGCATGATTGACCGCCCGAGGTTGCTACTCCGTTATTGCCAGATCAGCTATTATTACACAAAGAACCAAAAGATGATGCTTGGGACTAGCATACATCCTCAATGTGTAAAAACTGGTGATCTCAAACTAAGGCAATACCGGCGCCGGCCTCGCCCGAATGCAGGTCAAGTAGGGAATGGGTAGGAATATGTTGACGTGATACTCGCTTTATTGGAAGCCGAGAACACCTCTGCACTTCCACGAGAAATCACTGGGATGTTGGATAAAATGGTTGGGTTGGCAGCGGGATCCGTTTTGGTAAACGGTGTGCTGAATTCAACTGACGTCGGCAGCGAATAAGATATTTAACTATGTTCCCGATTTATTCTCTGTACAGAGATGCACATTCAAGCTATTCAAATTTTGGCACCGATTTAAACCAACAGTAAGGATGCTGTTGGGGCCACTCACAAGTGTGGGTGGTTTATTTCAGCAGAATACAAAAGTATGTTAAAACACCGAGTTTGAGGACCGATTTAAACCAACAGTATGGATGCCGTTGGGGCCACTCACAAGTGTGAATGGTTTATTTCAGCAGAATACAAAAATATGTGTTAATACATCGAGTTTGAGGACCGATTTAAACCAACAGTAGGGATGCCGTTGGGGCCACTCACAAGTGTGGGTGGTTAATAGAAAAAGACCTTATGCTACACAGCAGTAACACATCTACCCTACCTGGAATCACCCTCCCTACAACCTTGAAGCAGATAACATGTATTTATGATTATTTTTCGTAGTAAAAACAATAATGATATGCAACTAATAATAAGATGCAACTATATACATCTATACAGCTCAACCGATGAATGTATACTGAAATGTGAAGGTCATGATATGATGAAAATAACACGATGTTGTAAAGAATTTCAAAACAACGTACATATAATAATGAAATGCAACTATATGCCTCTTCCGCCTCGGTGCTAGATGATTGAAACTCTGAAATGGCGAAAATTCCAACGAGGTACTATGAAATAAAGTCGATCACCCGGCAGCCCAGCAGAACAGCAATGAAAACTCAAGCAAACAACAATGCGAAATAAATTTCATATGAGTATGATCACTGCCCATAAAACGGAAACTCAATAAATCCAAAATATTAAAAAAATAAAAAATAAAATTTAAAAAAAAGACTGAAAATTCGAATTTTTCGACAACTGCTGTTTCCCATAAATGATTCTTTATGTCTGTGAAATAGAAAATGTAGTGCCATAAACAATGTTAGTATTTGAATTAGTTCCCTGGATGAAGAAAAAACAATTTTCTGTATAATTTGTCGTATATAACCCTTTCTAAAAAAAAACTCCTATATTTTCAAACACAGAACGTGAGTAAGATAAGCCTAAACTTACAACCGATGATGATGATGATGTAATACTACCATCTATTGTAGCAAGGTAACTTTCCATAGCAGTGGAATAATCTGAAAAACGATTTGATCAGGATTCTATTATTGTTTGTGATCATCAAGCTCCTGTATGAAGGGCCAAAAACGTTTGGGCGGGCCCGTAAGCAGAGACACTTACGCGAAACCCGCGAATATAGGGAAAAGAATCTCCTTCCAAAAGCAAGTTCACACTCACAGCACTAGAATCGAGCCCTCGATTGACAGAATAAACCCAATAGATGGGGTCGAAGAGCCCGCCCTCGTTCCACGAAATGTTAACAATAGGGAGGAGGCAGTCCCATGCTCCCTATCCAAATCGTTTTACTTGGGTGCTCTGATGGTCCCTCCCTTTCCCCGTTATATGTTATTTAATATTTAGTATATTTTGTACACAAAAAATTAAGATATCATTATAGACAAAAATGCTAATATATTCAAATTTCAAACTTGAACGATACATCCAATGGATTGTTACTGAAAAATAAATAAAAATTAGATATGTATTAATATCCTACTAGTCCTGGAAGAGCTGAAAACAGAATAGATCATTTCAAATATCAAAGATAAAATTTCAATAAAAGATATTATTTTATAAGACATGTTGTAATATTTTTTCTTTATACTGTTCTAGTAACATATCAAAGATAGCAATTGGAGTGATCGAAGAGTCCGGTTTGATGATTTCTGAAATAAATGGCTTATCTTACCATAATGTCACTAAACACAATATTAAAATATAATCCTACATTGCTTATAAGCACATGCCAGTCTTTTATGAATATAGAAGTTGAAGTTCAGAAGTGCAATTTTAAATTAAATGTTATGCTGAAATGCTGAAAAAAAAATTGAGCCTTTGATGCCTGTCATGTTGCTCCAGGCTCTTACATGGTTTTGGAATGCAAAGATGATTCCAAAGCGTGCTGAAATTATTAATAAAATGAGAATGGAAAATATACAATATGATTTAAAGGTACACGATCTTCAGTCGCACCCCCTCACTTCGCTATTGTCATATTGACAACATTGCCCAGGCTACGCCAACCAGCGTCTCCATGTTTCAGCTGGCAGTCTTTTGTGATCATATGACTCGTGGAGGCGTGAGGTAGGAACTTGTGAGGACGAGAGGTCGGTCGCACCCTCCTTCGAAGTTGTCAACTCACCATTTGAAGCCCTAACATATGTAACATAAGTCCTGGGAAAAATTCAAAAGCATGGTACTTGAAATCAAACAATCGGATTTTAAAATGCTCTTCAGGGTATTTTATTCTATTAATAAATTGTTGAAAAATATATTTACAGTACGCTCAATGGACCATTATCTTCGATTTTACGCAGTGTACGGCGAACATGTTGAATCAGGTTCTGGACGGTGTCTATGTCTATTTCTTTCATCTTCCGCTTGATTCGATTAACCAATTGTTGCTCATTGTTAGCTTCCCAGCCATTGTCGTACACCATACGTTTGAGAACACTCCAAAAATTTTCAATTGGACGAGCCTGAGGCACGTTAGGTGGATTGTCCTTTTTCGGTACAAATGGTATGTTTTGCTCAGTTAGCCAATCTAATGTTTTTTTCGCGTAATGACAGCTTGCAAGATCCGGCCAAAACATGATTTCGTCGTCAGCGTGATATTTGTTGATGAATTGCTTCAATTTCGGCAAGCATTGGCTGATATACACGTCAGAATTGACAGCTTTGGCCTTGTTTGGGCGTATCAAAGGCGCCGAGATACCCTTCGATGACATGGCTGCCCACACTAACACCTTTGGCTCATATTTCGATTTGCTGGCATATTTAACATCGTCTGGTGTTGTTTTAATGTTAGCAGTATAGAAACCATCGTTGCCACTCAATTCATGGTGCGAAAACGTGAAGTAAGATTCATCATCCAAAATTATGCACTTTCCATTTGCAAAATGCTCGCGACGAAGTGCACGGCAGCATTTTGGTATTTTTTCGAGTTGTTGCTGTGTATATTTTGGTGCACGCTGACGTTTCCGATAGATTACGTTATGTTTTCTCAAAATCCGATGGACTGTCATGTTTGAAACCTGAAATTTTCGTGCTAATTTGCGTGTTGATTGGCCAACCTTGTTTTCAGCGCTTGACAGCAGTTTTTTCGTTGTTCTGGCACTCAATTTTGTTGGGCGACCACTTTTCTTTTTATTTTCCGGTTCTTTACCATCACGACAATCTTTCAAAACACGGTATATTGTTGATTTTGATATTGGCTCGTCTTTGAACACGCTCAAAATTTCACTTGTACTAAGCCGTCCAAAAAGGTTGGCGACTTGTGCTCGTAAATCCAGCTTGTACGACATTTTTAATGGAAACTACTGCGCAATTTGAGTTTGACAGTTCAGTAGGAACACAGATGAACGTGACAAGTACATTGGTTGACATCTGTGTGTTTGTTAATGCTGTCAAATAAACGCCTGAAAGTATTCCCAGGACTTATGTTACACATGTTCAAACACACTTGCATAGCATCGTTTACTTAATTAAGAAGGGCAAACTTGAGAGGGGGATTGGAGTGCGATGACGAGAGAAAATAAAAATAGAACACTTGACAGCGGAATTCCAACAGTGGCCAAAAGCGTTGCGGCCTTCTGTGGTATTGTCTCACACATATTAAAAAGTTGTTGCCGGTTGAACAAAGCCTCAACGATTGCTTCGACTATCGAGGCACTAAGCACACAGCGAAGAATTTGTTTCGAGGAATCGGTGTGCTGTTAAGGGCCGGTTCATTAACCACGTAGACTCATTTTTGAAAATCTTAGACCCTCCCCCCTCGTAGACTTTTCTCCATACAATTTTTTGAAATTTTGTATGGAGCGTAGACTTTGGTCAACAAAACCCCCCTCCCCCCAAAAAAGTCTACGTGGTTTATGCATAGCCCTTAACCGCTTGCACACACTTGCATGGCTTCGTTTATACATACAACGCTTTGTGGATCATGGGAAAAATAGCCTTTTCTAATTCATGCGCATTTCTCAAGATATGATTGCAAAAACTGCAATTGCAGTTTTTACCACCTTTTCAACTTTTGGGTGAAGGTGTTGAGGTGCGGGGTTGGCTGAACATATATAACCATTCCACAAATATTGAAACTCGCCAATTCTTTGAACGTATATGAAGGTTGTTTGGGTTTTCACCTCTTTCTTCAATAGATGTTAAGACAATCATAATTTTTTCAAACAGTTGTAAAGACGTGGCGCGCAGAGAGAAGTGGGTCTACGACACATTGTTGGCGAAATGTTTAGTGGAAGTGGATAGGCTTATCTCGCTAACTACCTCAACGCTACACTCTTAGAAAAATCGTGTAAATTTAAGTCTATTTGGATGCACATAAAAGGAGCGGCCCGTTTGATTGAAATTTGCCTCTGTTCTTAAATTTACATGACCACAAAAATTTAAATGATCACTTACACGACATGACGTAGAGGTAGGTTGGGCAACATAAAATGATGTTTGCAAATGCTGCTACTGTAAATACAAATTCAAATGCTTTTTGATGCCCGTTTAGATCCCAAAGATCTAGCTTTAATAACCATCGGAAAAAATCAGAATGCGGCAATAAAATTTAATAAATAAAAAAGGTCCACAATTGTCATGGGTTGTCGTGGTAAAATTTAGCTTAATCTTATCCTGTAGGATTCATTTTGTCCCTTCATACTCAAATTTTTGAGAACATATGAAATTAAATAATGCTCAATCCGGACGTTTGTCTTAAAATATTCTGAGGATGCTTAGCTGTTGCCATGTTCGGATTTAATAATATTACACGCGAATGAATTATGTGCTTAACGCTGTGTAGCCGTGTATCACTGACAAAAAACGTATTCCTACACCATTCGAGCATACCTAAAAGTAATCATGTTATAATCTTTCATGGAAGAGAGCGAATTTGAAGTTGTCACCTGTCGTGACGCGTGGAACCGACTGCGTTAAAAATATGTCGGATGTTATTATTACACAAAAGACGAAGATCACGTAAATTTAAGGCTTTCAAATCCCAGTATTCAGTCTTGTGGCTAATTATCAATGCATTACGGTTTAGGATTTAGATAACCAAATATTATCCAAGGAGCTGTTGTAATTGAAAATTTTAGACGTGATTTTGGGTTTGACAGTATTTATTTCTTTTGGCTTCATTCTGACAAGTTCTCTTTCACTACCCGTTCTTATATTTTCAGACATTCTTCTCTTTTCAAAGAGCGAGTAATGGCGCTATAACCATAAGCCATAGGGAGCTAGGACTATAGTTAATGCTTAAGTCCCAACCGTTTGAAGAGAAATGGAGCATCACTTAACCTTCTTAGACTAGATGCTCCCAACGACCTTTTTTGAATAAATTTTTGTTCTGAACACCAAACAGGGCATCCTGTTCAACTATTCTCTCCGACTATCCATTTCCATTTCCCTTTGATATCTACTGAAGGCTACGTGGGTTCCCCGTGTCTTCTTAAGGTTGATACCAAATCCTTCCTATCACCAACGGTTGCATGGACGTGGCCAGGTGAGCGATCGAGGAGTGTCTTCGTGGAGATTATTGTGTGAAAAAACGTATCAGTAACTGGTCTCGTTTCATGGTGGCATGCAATGTCTTCAACGAATTATTCCTCATCGTAGCTCCATCCACGAGGTGTGCAAACGTCAATGCTAATGCTAATGCTAATGCCCCCCCCCCCTTTCCAACACAACCCCCCCCTCCTTTTTTTTTACCCTTATTCCTTTCTCCTTCTCCCCCGGTAATCCACTCCCCAAACCTAAAAAAAACACATTAAACCCATTTATTTTTCCTATTCCTCTCATCCTTTTGGACCTATCGATTTGGAAAATTCCTCTTTGACCCTTCGGATTCTTGTAGAATCTGCTTGGAAGTTGATTAGGAGAAAACGTATAAATTCTAATCATTTTGGAGAATATGGCGCCTAAACGCAAAAGAAAGGGACCCGAGCTGGGATATACACTCTATACTAGTTCTATTTAAAATCCCGGAGAATATGTGATTTTCCCGGTTTCGGGAATAACGAGTGGCTACCCTAATGATTCTAGCCGATGCCTGAAGCTACTAGGAATTGCCAAATTTTATTTAATTATGCCATGTACTCACTTTTCGTTCGGCTTCGGTTGATACTGTGGTGGCTGTGGACTGACGCTCCTCCGGAGGGAACTGTGGTGATTTTTCTTCGGTTTGATGGACAGTTTGTGCTTGGAAATGGAACTATCGAGCAGGCTTTCGGTTTTGCCAACATTTAGCTGTGGATCCAACTTGGGCCTCCTGGGTGCGATCGAACGGTCATCGGAAATGGGAGATATTCTCATCAATGAGCTAATGCTAAACGAGGATTGCCGGATACTTACTTTGCTCTGGCTGCAGCGGCGGATTCGCCCATGTCGAGAACTTCGACGAGATCTCCCACCCGCACCGAGATGGAGTCCGGACCATCGGCATCGTAGTTTTTGTTTACCACCAAAATATCATACATCTGGACAGATACCAAAACAGAGAGAGCGAGAGAGAAAGGTAATTAGTTTTCGGCGTGGAAAAGTTTGGGATGTAAAGAGGGGAGAACGACGTACAACAAGTTTCGGATGTCGGCTTGTCTCAGGAGCAAGATGGTTTGCTAATGATGTGCATTAATTAATTTTTTGTAGGCAGTTGATCTGCGGTTTGCCACTTTCCGTAGCCTCAACAGAAATGCATCCATTGCAGAAATCATGTGAATTTTTCAATTCTCTAATTGAGTAATAAATTTATCGTGACTAGTCATTTATATTGCGACAATTAAATGATCATTTAGTCTTCTTCCCTTCCATTTCCTCAGAAGCACTAACTCTCAAGCGCATTGCTTTAAAAAAATCATAGTCAAGAGAAAACTGATCATAAATCCGACCTTAACGACCGGAATCAATCTTCCCGGAATAGCGAAGAAATGTTTTAATGTCAACCCGAGCTACGATTCCCCGCCCCATGGCCCTTAAGGTGTCGTAAATAGTTAATTTGAATGTTGGAATGTTGGCACATTTGGCACATTCGGTGATTGACTGCACCGGAATGCATTTCAAAAAGGTGTAAAAACGAAATCGAAAAATCCTAAATCCGAAAAGCGTGTCTAGACAATCCATTTAGTCTCCATAAACAATGTAAGATCGTATCCTACCCGTCCGGCTCCCGTCCAACCGGTTTCCTTGCCTATTTGCTAACGCTCATCATCGATTCGCCATTCTTACGAGCGCATTGGAAAGGCGTTGAGTGAAATAGAGCAAATCGGTCGAAAATTAACTTCAGTTGTGGATTATTTAGTGGCACGCGGTAGAATACAGGCGTGCGATCACAGACAAACGGATGTAATCTGCCTCTCGAATTTGGCCGTCGCTAGTTCGACCCACAGGCACATTCGCTTGTCTCGCCTCGTAAAAGGTGAGAATCCGTTCTATTTTAAGCCAAGCAGCACTTCATTTTCTACGCGTTGCTTGCTTACCCACAAAATATATGGAGAAATGAAACGATTTCTCATCTCGAACACCGCTTCGATCGTTCTTTCACCCGGGTTGTAACATTCGAGTAATAACCATTTAATGCAACCGCGATCTTCTCCGGCTTTGTTTACCATCGACCGACAGCCGGTGGTGGTAATTTTACTGACACCAACAGCAGTCCTCGCCAAAGGTCAATTGCACTGTGGTGTTTCCATTGCGTCGTTTACTCAAAGTTGCGTAACGAGAGAAATTTTAATCGTATGTGACACTTTTCGCAGTTGGCAGAGCTGGTTATTAGATCTCTGATCCTAGCTAGTATGGAGTGTAATCGATACAATTGAACTTGCCGTGTGCCAAAACGTCCCTGCTCGTTTGGTTAGACCGAGCGTCGTAGTTAGAATATGATTGACGGTCGAAGAGGCGCTCGATGTTGACAACCGGGCACGTAAGCAAGATGAAAGCGTTCAACTGTCACTGTTGACCTAGAATTGCTCGGTTTCCGGAGTGAACCAATCCGATGACATACTCCGTACATTGTGCTCGACTGAACTTTGTCAGTAGCCTTGACTCATCGGATTTTTAAGGCAGAGCTTTGCCCAATCAAGAAATATGAAAACCCAGCGGAACCGATTAAAACCCAAAAACTGTTTGAAGTGAGAAGCAGTTTGAGGCAAACTAGCATTCTGCGTTATTCGCAGCAATAATTTCAGGAATTTCCTTCATAGCACTTTTTTTTAAAAATTACTGTTATCTCAAACATACCTGAAAATATCGTGGTAAAAAAACAATTCTTTAAAAACTCCGACTATTGATTTCTGGGCCTAATTTACTTCTTAAAGGGATTGAAAACCTAGCAACATTAAAACTAACAGTTCACTTGTTCACTTAATGCAATCGAAACACTTTTTCAAACTATCACTAGTAAACGCGAGCAAATTCCTTTCATTTCCACAAGGAATAGCTTATCTTATGACTGATTAGCCTTTTTCGTCTGCGACTTACATATTTCTTCAGTTTGAATGTGTGGTAATGGACGATGAAGCCAACGTCAAGCCAGACTTCAAGCAGATTTCTGAGCAGTTGTTTTATACGGAAACCGGATGGGAAAGGTAGCAATTATTTTCAATCGTATGAAACTGTCGAAGTTCGTTTTTAAATGTCAGATTGGGCAGGCTATCTATACCTGTGGATTACACCAGAACCGTTAACCAGGAAATTAACATGAACAGGTGTCTGGAAATACGGCTGGCTTTTCTAAAGCAACAAGATTGTGTCGGTTGGATTAGGAATCCTACCATTACGGAAAAAAGGTCTGATATACCGCCAACGAACGTCGTGCCCAAAAATTCTTCCAACATGCCAGGGCTCCACCCAATCGAGACATATTGGGCCATCGTCAAGCGGAACCTGATGAAGACGCAAACACTGTTGAAAGTAGGAATCAATTTTAACTAGAAAATGAGAAGAAAGATTAATCATTTCCATTTAATTCCAACTACATTTATTGCTTATATTGACAGATACGCGTATTTCGTCTACAATGTGCAGACTTCTTCAGTGTCGTGTACTTATGCTCGACTGAGCAATTTTAGGCAATGCCCATTCATTCTGCGGCAAGCAAAGTACTTGAAGTGACTGTAGAAAACTAAATCTTAGGTATTTTTTTTTTCAATATTCTATACTAATCAAACTCCAATCCGAAAAAAAAATGATAGAGCTACCCTTAAACCCCGCAAAAACTCAGACAGACTCCTCAACTTGCTGCCGAGGGGAAGGAGGGGGTTGTATTACCAAGCCCTCTGTTTCGCCATCTCAAATTCTCGTTACAAACTA
>JAHHFK020002461.1:0-36361 GCA_024533555.2 Aedes koreicus | reverse complement strand
CTCACACTGGAATAGAAATAGTTTCTAGGAATTATTCCAAATATTTTAAGATCCATTCCCGGAAATTCAATAGATGTTTCCACATAGTGTCTCCGTACCGGACCACTGCCCCAAATACCCGGATTTACGGGAACCAGATAAAGTTACTTAAGGGGTAAAAAAATCGAAGTCCCCCCCTTCTACTATACGCTACTATACGAAATGTTTTTTATGCAAAAAGATGCCTTCAAACTGTTTTTAAAATGTCACTGAATTTCAGCTTCCTGTTTTAAAATAAACTATGAAATTTCGTAATGTAATGTTATATTAAAACTTAATAGTATATACAAAACTGATGAACCTGGTCCAAAAAGTAGAAAATAGGAGGAAAAATGGTAAATTTGGCACAAAAAAAACCGTAGTAAACAATTGTAGGGTAAAGTGAGGCTAAAGGTGCCAACTTTTTTTGAACCGTAATAGTGGCTATATTTGTGGAGTGAACGCAAAAATGTAAATATGCTGTGAAAAAGTGAATCCTTGGCTACAACTTCATGTTTCACGTCGTCAGCATAGGAAGCGGGGCAGTGGGCTAGTTCCTGTCGCCAATCGCTATTGCTCAAACGTTTGCCTACCGACCTGGTTACGCAAAATTACCGAAATCTAGCAAATTCGGTAAACAGGACGGTAATAGAATTCGTGAGTTACCAATATAAAAAAAAAACGAATCTAATAGACAAAGCTTTCTTAGTTAATCATTTTTACTCATTAATGAGTAGTGGCGAAGCGTGGTCGGGCGAGGGGGGCAGACTATCCCCCCCCCCCATCGACAGTTGAGGAAGTGATTAAGTATTTACTTTGCCGGCTCCATGGATGTATTTAACTAAATTTGTTTGTTACCAATTTAGCAAATAATAAAAAAAAGAACATGTGGGACATTGACAAACAAGATAGTAAATGCGAAATTGACATGGTTTCCTTTGATAATGACTCTAAGTTTGAATGAATGACCATAGTTGTTTGTCAATATCTTCATACATGGTAGAAATTTACTAGTATCGGCAAGGTTCGACGAAAAACCGTAATTGTCCCCTCCTGAAGGGTTCCCTCGGAGTATCTGGGTTGTCCAGGAATGGTCGAAAGGTATGGTTCCCCCGGGGCATCCGGCTCGTCCTGGAATAGCTTACATGATCATT
This sequence comes from Aedes koreicus, assembly GCA_024533555.2. Taxonomy (NCBI): domain Eukaryota; kingdom Metazoa; phylum Arthropoda; class Insecta; order Diptera; family Culicidae; genus Aedes; species Aedes koreicus. The sequence goes on along the minus strand of JAHHFK020002461.1, from coordinate 35,189 downwards.
GGTCCATTTTAAGGCTAGAAGTAGACTACTTATACAAAATCATGAAGTTTGAACCGTCGAAAGGCATGTCTCGGCGAAAACCTGTTTTTGTCTTCTCCTAAACGGTTACTCCGGGGTATCCGGATTGTTCCGTAATGGCCAATATGGTCATTGGTGCATTTTATGGCTAGAACTGGACTACCTTTAAAAAAATCATGAAATTTGAGCCGTCAAAAGGCATGTTTCGACGAAAAACTTGTATTTGTCCTCTTCTAAACGGTTCTCCGGGGTATCCAGATAGTCCCGGAATGGCCAATATGATTATTGGTCTATTTCAAGGCTAGAAGTAGACTATTCATGAAGAATCATGAAATTTGAGCCATCGAAATGCATATTCCGATGAAAATTTGTATCTGTCACCGCCTCACGGATCGTGGCAAAACATGCCCTCTTCCGACACAGAATCCTTGTGGCCAAAAGGAGCAATAAGTGCAGTACTCACCAAAAACCTGAAATAGGGACTCTAATAAGCATTTTAACTTCAAAGACTTAAAAATTTGGCATATATAGTTTCAACAATGTGAGTTTGAATTCGGAGTCAATATGACCCCAAACACCTTATTCGTAACTTTTTTTTGCAGCCCTTCAGAAATGTCAAAAAAAAAAGGTTCGCTACAGAAACGTAATTTCCTATGATTTAGGAAAAATCAAGAAAATTCAAACGTCGCGATGCTTATTCTAGAAAGTTATTGCATTTTTTAAATCCATTCCGGGTCATATTGACCCCCCAAACAACACACAAGTTTTATAACGGTTGGAAATACTTTTATATGACTAGATTGGGTTATAAAGCAGCTTACTCAACATAAAAGCATGAAGATGTGTTACTCGGGCCCGACATCTAAAGAAGGTTAAACACATTCGTTGGGCATTTGTCACTACTTAACGCATCCCCGAAGTTTTCGCTTGACAATTGCCCAATATTTTTCGGTCAGTCTGAACTCAGGGCAATTCCGAGGATTTATATCTGGCGACGAAATTAACATTGTTTGCAGCATACCATTCTAGTACCTCTTTAGAGTAGTGGCAGCTTGCTAGATCCGGCCAAAACATAACGTTGGTCTTGTGTTGCCCCATGAAGGGTAAAATCCGCTTTTTCAGATACTCTTTAATGTAAACCTTCGACGTCATTGTGTGAGATGTGATGAAAACCTTGGTTTTAAGGCCTCAACTGCAGATTCCTTGCCAAATAGTTTCCGAGCAAACTTATCAGCAAAAACAAATTTATACCTGGAAGGGACATCCCCACGACCAGTTGCCAGGTAAAATTTTCGTCCGGGGATTTGTTTATAATCCATTTTGACATATGTTTCGTCATCCATTAAAATACAGCCATTAAATTTCGTCAAAACTCGTTCGTATAGTAATCATGCTCGCTTTTTGGCTACTAAATTTTGTTTCAGGGAACGATTCAGATGTTTACTGGCACAAAAAGACTTATATCCTTCTCTTGAAAGGATGTTACGAACGGTGGAATCGTATTTCTTTGCCGTATGGAGACACCCGGGTTGCCTGTGTCGTACCTCAACACCTTTCTCCTCAGCTCTTTGTCCCTAGAGCCACTTTTATGATAGATGCGCTGTTCTCTATCCACACTCAGAGTATCCTTGTAACGGTTGATTACAAGACACACCGTTGACTTTGGGAATTTTAACACTTTTGCTATTTTTGAGGCAGACCACGAAGGATTCTCTAGATGTTTGTGCACAATTAATTTTCTTCTCTCAAGTTCCATGATCCGTAATTTTGAGCCTTTTTTTCGATGCCTGTCAAACGTGTTTTGTTCCAACCACCAGGGACGCGGTGGTGTATTAAACTGTGCGTCCAGATTTACTTTGAATCGAGCTTTATCTTAAAAACGTGACTTACTGCGTTTTTCCCAAAACCTTGTTTGGAGTCATAGATATTCATTTATAGAATTAATCATATAAACACCATCTGCATGATAAGCTCAAGTTGAGCTCGTCAATCTCTGTCGTACACTTGTTCTAGCTCTCAAATCCAAGACATTTAGCTAGAATTTTTTTCCGGAAGGTTGGATTACCCAGCTCTCATTTATTCGGGCCACTCTTAGGCAAACATCCTGCGAAAGCCTGCAAAGAATCTGTTTATTTTTATTTGCAACATTTAAAAAAGGCTTCCTTCGTCATCTCACACCGGTCCAAAGTAAATATAGGAGCCCCTAATGGTACCCTTTGTTCATCCTTGCCCTTGCCTGCTCGCCAACAAGCCGTCGTCGTCGCGGAAAGGGTTCGATCGAATGGAATTTGTTTTTTTTTTTTCTGCCTCCTTTACTTGATAGGAGTCATCATCAAACTTTTTTCTTCGACTTGCTGCCTTCCTGTTTCCTTTGGAATTTTATTGCTTTGTTTATGGTTGTTAAAGCTTTAATTTGACTAATTAAAATCAAGGAATGGAAATCTTTTTGGATTCTTTTTGCCGCTTCCATTTGATCCTTTGGAGACGGAAGTTTTTTTTTCCCCGGTTCTTTCGGTTGGTCGTTCGCAAGTGATTGAGGCATTTGATTTGCATACTAATCAGGGGTGCCTTCCCCTCCTTGTTTGGTTGTTGGACTCTAGGAACTCCCACACCCACACACTCAATACCCCTTGTACCGTGGATTAGTTTAATGGTTTGGCCTTTTTTCCTTTTGTTGATGGGTTTGTCTTTTTTTTTTTTTAATTTTAGTGTTTTTGTTTGACTCCTTTCGCAGGGTGTGAGTTGAAATTAGTCTCGTTTCGCTTGGGTTTTTTTCCGTTAGGTGATCAATGAAAATCATAAAATAGCGTTGTTTATCGTGTAAATAATGTAATAATTTATTCGAAGAAAAAAGCTAAAAAATCATTACGAAAAATTTATGATCAACAAGATGCATCCTTGATAAACTAATTGCACATTTCGAAATCGAGAAATCGTCCCTTTCCCCAGTCAGTCCGTTTGTTGTTCATTCAAGCGATTCCATGTCCTAGCAGAAAAATGCTTTCAGCTGTTTTTCTTGTCGAACAAAATTTTCCTCTCAAGCTGCTACTTATTTTGCTTGTTTTCACATCATGTTAACGCATCCGAAAAAGAAATCAGCGAAAAACGCATGTAACATATGTCGCAAGTCTCACCGAGGAGCAGCCCAAAGCTGTTCGGTTAATCTTGCTGGAAGGATTGAATCACGATGGAAGAAGCTTCGATTTAATCCGCACTTCAGGAAGGTGAACCACGACATCACTGCACATAGCAAAAGGGAACAAAAGTCAGCCAACGAAATGAAAACATTGAAAGTGCCGCACATTTCCCGGCAGCGTTGGATGATGGAAATCGTTTTGCTATTTGTTTTTTTTTTCTGCGACTTGAAATAACATTCGTGAGATGATGGGAAAACCGTCAGCGTCGGCGGCAAACGAGGTGAAGTAATGGGAATGCACATCATTAAAAGTCGTTTTCACGCAAACATCTTTGCGATTATTATGTTTGCACTTTGGCATTAGAGAGAAGGGAATTGGGGGTGCTTGATCCTCCGCTGAACTCTGTAAAATTGACTGAGCAAGTTGATTTGCATAACGATGATGACTGTGAGGCAGAGTAGCATCTAGGATCGTGTGATTACATAACATGCAGGCGGGATTAGATTGACTTGCAGACTTCTATGAATCGGTTCCAACTTTTATCAATTTTGCCTTGGTTGTGTTATATTTTTTGAAGATCCGTAGATCCGTAGAGAGTGTTGTGGATGTAATTTTTCTTTGCGCTTGAGTGACATATCGAAAATATCAATGAGGTCACAAGAAAATTTTCTTAAATGGCTTGTTAAGATCATTGGACATAAAATGGAGCCCTACTTCGGCAGCGGACCAACTCCCGATATGTTTTCGCTATAGTTTAGCTGAATTCATTCCAAACGACATATTTTTTGCACAGGGGTCATTCCAGATTAAGTGACCGGAGTTAGCTGTCCCCACTTTTTTGAGTTTTTTGAAAAGTCTTTGTTTTTTTTTGAATATCTTGATGACTATAAAAGCTACGAACAATATCAGGTATTTTTTTCAAAGAAAATTAAATTTGCTATCAAGTAAGTGTTGCCAGCATTATTATTTTAACGATTGATGTCTTAAACTGCCTTTTTCTCAAAATGCCTCCACGTAGATTAAAAAAAATAATTTTACAGTATTGCCAGCATTATTATTGTAACAATTGAAGTTTTAAACTGCGTTTTTTTCCAAAATGCCCTCACTTTTGTCTTCAATTTTTATGGCACCAATGTGTTCATCAGACTTTTTATTAAAAACGACTAACACACCACCAAAAATTTCCCCCCCCTCGGAAAAATCACCTTTAAAAAATTTTTTTTTTTTTATAAAAAAATAAATTTTTAAAAAAAATTTTAATATATTAAAATTATTTTTTAAAAAAGGTTTGGTTAAAAAGAACAGGAAATTGTGCTACCAATTATTAAAACCCGCCAGAAAGATACAAAAATAGAAAAAAACAAAAAATAAGAAAAAAATCCTCAGTGTTGCCATCTTACGTTTATTTTTCTGTGATTAGTTTTCTAAACAGATATTCATGATTATTATTAATTTTTAACGTAGGACTACGTTTCTCTTTTCTATACCGGGTGTCATTTTAAAATTTTGGAAAATGAGAGCGTTACGCAAAAGTGAAAGGTTTTTGAACGCTAATTACTGTCGTTTGACAGAACAGAATGCCTTCATTTATACACCATTTGATCAGAAAAACTTACAAATACTTTTGATTCAAATTTCAATTAAGTGCTATTAGTATAAGTAGTTCAATTATTTACTTAAACATGATCACGTATGCTCCCATACAAATCTGCATACGAACAGGTGGAAAATGTGGCTTTCCCTCTCCCGGTCCTCAAAAAAGGGTAACAAATTGTCTTCTTTTTATTTCACTGGGTTTCATTCCATGTATGGCTGTATTCATAGCCACATCTCTCAGCTGCAAATTTATTTTGCTTTGTTGCCGGTGTCTGGTTTTATAACTGAAGCCCGCCCCTCTTCCTCCGCCTTTCCCTCTTTTCCCCACCACCACCACCAACACCACCACAACAAACACAATAATAATCATATCATATGATTTTCTAGTTTCATTTCACCCCTCCTTTTTTTTTTTTTTTTTTTCTTTTTCTCTTTTCTTCCCGTCTCTCTCGCACGTTCCTTGCTCTCGCTCCCCCCCCACACGAAAGAAGGGAGGGAATGGTTTTCTTTTTTTCCCCTCCCCCTCTTCTTTTGTCACAACAAAACAATAAACAACCCACTCGCCTCCGCTCCCCCCCGCCCCCAACCCGAAAACGATGTTTTGACAACTTGATTACTACTATCATCCCCAATTTTTTTCCCTTTGCCCTCCCCACCACCCAACTACCTTCTTAATTGAATTAAAAGACCAATAAAATTTTACAATAAAGAAGTTTGTGTTTAAGTGGAATTTTATTTATTTATTTATTTATTTATTTATTTCGTCAAACAATCAATCGTAGACTACATTTATGTTCTTATATCCTATAATTACTTAATGTATTGAAATATTTTTTCAATTTTGTACGAGGCATACTAAGGTCAATCATTTCACTATGTTGATTATAAGCATTCATCATCTGATTTAATGGTCCGAATTTAGTATAATTTGTACGATGGTGATCTAAAGCAAACAAATTTCGATTACGTAGTTGTCGGGTAGGTACATAAAAGTTTAATTTTGACAATAATTCAGTTGATTCTATTCGTTGCGAAACGAGGTCGTTAACAAATGAGACCATAGCATAATCTCGACGCTCTTTCAATGATTGAATGTTGATCAACAAGCAACGTGCTTCATATGAAGGGAGGGGAAATTGTGTCCATCCTAACCTACGTAGTGCGTATAATAAAAACTGCTTTTGAATTGACTCTATACGCTCATCGTGCTTTTTTATATGAGGGCGAACAAAACACACAGAAATGCTTATAAATACCCCACAAAGGAAAAAAAAAAAAATTTTATTGTGTGAGGGTTTTGGAAGGTGGGGCCAAAACGTTTTATGAAATTAAGCATGTTGCTTGCTCTATGAATTAATGTGTTATAATGATCCACAAATGTCAATTTGGTATCTAAAATTATTCCTAAATCTCTTATTTTATCACATTTTTTAATATTTTGATTTTCTAAAGATACTGCAATACTTGATGTGCTTCGTTTTCGACTATAAGTTATAAGATTACATTTTTTTACATTTAGTTCCAACAAGCTTTTACAACACCATACATAAAAGACCTGGATTTCATTCTGAAATACATTTATATCATCATCATTTCTTATTTCATAAAACAGTTTCATATCGTCAGCATATATAAGAACTCTTAGATTTTTTAAAATAAAAGATATATCGTTAACATATAAGATAAAAAGAAGTGGACCTAAATGTGAACCTTGAGGAACACCTGACGTGACTTTAATAGGATGCGCGTGATTTATCCTAAACAACCTTTGTATATTATCAAAAATAGTACATATTGGATTGCTAGAGGAATTCAGTCGACAGTAGTAAATTCGACAGAGGTGTTTCATTAAACCCGAAATGATTTTTTTTTATTAAACTGAACTGTAAAAGCAATTGCTCGGGTTGTAGAAAATTTCAAAAGAAATTTCAAAAGGTGTCAAAGCAAAACATTAAAAACATTTTATTATAATCTAGATTAGACGATACCATTATTACTATACACCAACGCGGTCCTACGTGAACCTCGCGGTTATATCCCTGATATAACCCACCTCAATTTTTTTTTGTCAATCGAATCATCCAGCTTTAAATCTATCTATCTTTCTGAAAAAATAAAAATGAAATGTAACGGAATGTCACGATTTAACTGAAGAGCAGGTTGACAGATTCCCATGTTTTCTTTAAATCTATTCTTCTTTGGCTGCGTCGGGTTAAAAAAAACTTACGAACTTTCGGTACGAGGTTTGCCGGGTCAACTTGTTATAAATAAAAGTGCAAAAAAACAATTTCCACCTAAAATAAAATATATTTCCACGCCTGGGCGCTGGAGCGGAGAAGTTGCGTTTTCAACCTAAGGGAGCAGATCCAGTTAGAAGCCTGGGCTAGGCTCAATGTAGTCCTGCCAAGAGTACCTATTACAGAAACGGAGCGGAGTCGATCATCTAAGTGACATTCTGCAGCCCTGGGCTGTCTGGAAACCGGAGGGTGGAGGGTGGCTACACTCATAGCGATTACTTGGCGGTTCGTTATCGTGTCCTCCACAATACTAGACAGCGTGCGAAGAGAAGAGCAGCCTCTTCATTCACCCCCGAATGGAGGACATCATACTCACGAAGTATTTAAAGAGGCACTTAAATGGGAACGAACCACCAGTGAAACCCAGGACCCTTCTGGAGATCAACTCCCATCGTCATAGATTTGTCTCATGACAAGCGTTCCAGTCATGGCGGGATTAGGATGGTTACACAGAGAAGTATATCAAGTGTACGTTACTGGGATTCAAAATGGCATTAAAATCCTAAATCTTTCAGGAAGTTCGTGAGTAGCAGACATAAGGACATCGAAATGCCGGAGGTGATAAATTATGGAAACAAATCTTCTACAAATGGACAGGATACCGCGCTGAACTGTTCGCTGAATAGGTATTTCAGAAGTGTTTATCGAAATGACCATTCAATGGAAATCAATTCGCCAGTTAACGCAGCTGCTGATTCATTAGAGTTATCTCATGGAGAAGTGAAACGAGGTTTGTCGGATCTAGCCGCAGGTATGTCTATAGGTCCAGACAGATTCCATGCTAAATTTCTGAAGGAACTTAAAGAAGAGCTCATCGCACCACAGTCTATTCTGTTCAATGCTTCGCTGACATCTGGCTTTTTCCCGTTTCTTTGGAAAATCTCACACATTGCTCCAATTCTCAAGAAAGACTCTCGTTCTGACGCTGAGAACTACCGGGGTGTAGCGTTACAGTCCGTAATCCCAAATCTGTTAGAGCGAATTGTTTACTCCCATCTCTATGAACGAATCAACGAGCGTGTTTCCACAGCGCAGCACAGTTTCATGAGAGGAAAGTCAGTAATGACGGACCTGTGTGAGTTCAGTTCCTTGGTGACTTGGTACTCAACAACAAATCCAGTTCCTTTGGCATTCATTCAGGAGTTCCACATGGTAGCTACCGGGGTCCATTGCTTTTTGTCATGGTTATGAACAAATTGCCCTCATGATAAAGGCAACAGTCCTCATCTACGAGGAAGATGTAAACATATTTTGGCCAGTGAAACCCATCGATGGTTACCTCTTACTTCAACAGGACTTGCAAAATTTCGGAAGATTTGTTGGTGAAAACGGACGCGTAAGTCTAAGCAAATGCTCCATATTGACGTTCACCAGGAGAGTTAAACTGATTATTTTTGAAAACAAGTTGGGGAGTTCGCCCTTGCAACGAGTAGAGAACGTTCGAGACTTGGATTCATCGCTATCATTAATTGGCCATAACAACAGAGTTGTGAAGGCAGCGTTGCCACTTTTTGCACTCCCTAGACGGTTTTGTCGAGACTTTACTGATCCCCATGAAATCCTGGGCTTCAAATGGTGAGTTGACAGCATTAAAGAAGGATACGACAGACCTTTGGTCCTCACAAGTTCCTACCTCACGCCTCCACGAGTCATATGATCACAAGACTGCCAGCTGAAACATGGAGACGCTGGTTGGCGTAGCCTGGGCAATGTTGTCAATCTGACAATAGCGAAGTGAGGGGGTGCGATCATCTACATTAAATTTATAAATTCACTACGCATTGGGATCATCTTTTCGTTCTAAAATCACTTATCTTATGAGCATGGAGCAACATTACAAGCATTAAAGGCTCAATTTGTTTTTCATTATTTCAGCATAACGTTCACATTAGATGTGCTTGGATCGTTGGATGTCAGATATTTTTTGTACATTAATAAATTATATTCTCTTATTATTATTATGGATACAAATATTAATCTTACTTGACATTAATGCTAGCTGAAAAAAGCGAAGTCAATCGACGAGAGGATGAACAGCTTAGTCACAGATATACATTCTATTATCGATAACTGTCGTGCTCATGTTATCATTTTGTTACGTCATTGTTATGATATGAAAGTATATTATTACATTTAAATTAATTTCATTATTGAAAATCACTGTAGTTCCTATGAGATCCTCTACAAATGATTATTGCGATGCAAGGAAACGGAACAGGATGCCGAAGTTTAAGTTATACTATTATATAAAAATTATTTCAGGTCATCCATGGAACTACTAAGTTATGTAAAATAATTTTTAATTCATTTTTTTTCTCATGGTTACGAAACAATTTTCAGGTTTTTCTACAAGTGCAGTAAGCCAGCAGTATGCAAACATGTAATTTAAATAAAAATCATTTGGGAAATTTTGACATGCAAGGTGTACAGTTCGAAAACATTATCCAGTCCAGGCTACCCAATTTTCCGTACACTATATAGGTATACTCATACGCACTCTATACATATACTTATTTCTTTATTATATTCTATATTTGATATATATTGTAAAAACCTAATACCTTCTTGATTTAAAACATAACTGGGATGGGAGGGTGCATCAGGGCATCATTGAAGTTGCAATTGGACAATGGAGTGGACGGCCAACCGGAGTCTAGGAGGGGATGTGTCTATCATTTATGATTGGTACATTCCACTCCAACAGTTGTAATGAATTTGACGCGCCTTTCTTAAACAAACCATCTAGTGGAAAGCTTAACTGAATTGCGTATTGTGTTATTCCTTTTATAGGACTATACTGCTGGAAGGAGATTCTCTTATTCCCGCAGGTTTCGCGTAAGTGTGTCTGATTACGGGCCTGCCCAACCCTTTTTGGCCCTTCATACAGCGATATGTTGAATTTAGAACGGTAACAAAGCACGATCTTTCTATTAAGTGGAACCGCATGCAGGGCAAGGCCCACGCTAGGATGGTGGCTTCCTACTTACATACATACATACATACTTTACTGATCCCCATGAAATCCTGACCATCTATACAAGCCTTGTTAGGGCTAACTTAGCAAGCGTGGTGTGGCGACCACAATATGAGTTGCACGTTCAAAGGCTAGGGGCAGATCAGAAGAAGCTCCTGAAATTTGCTTTGCGGAACCTTGGGTGCACTGGAATTCAATTGACAGCATAAGGTCTGTATTCACATTAAAACGGACACCTACAAATCATTGTAACTTTTGAAATATTGCACGTAGGAATCAAAAATTTCACAAGTGCGCGAGCGAATTTTGTACGGGCGTACGGCAAATCCTGACTTGTCAATACGGGACCTTGCAAAAACATTTGATTTGCCTAAATCCACTGTTCACGGTGTGCTCAAATCATTTTCGGAACGTTTGACGGTGGAGAGAAAACCGAGAAGTGACAAAAACATTGGACGCGCTGATCCTGTCATGGACCGAAAGGTGAAAAGGATATTAACGAAAAACCCAAATCTCTCCATTCGAACGGTGGAGTAAAATCGGAATGTCACCTGGTTTTGTCCAAAAATCAAAACAACGTTTGGGACTTCCAAATCGCAACGACAAACAGAACTTGGCAGCAAAATCAGGGGCTCGACGTTTGTACTGCGAATATTTGACGAAGTTTTCATGCGTTGTTATGGACGATGAAACTTATGTCCTGGAGGATTTCAAGCAGCTTCCAGGGCTGGCTTTTTATTCTGCAATGGCCAGAAATGCTACAGCTGAGCATTTCAAAACGAAGAAGGCATCGGAATTTCCCAAAAAAATCACCTTGTGTGGTAAGCAATTTGCACGTGTGGCAAAATGAGTAAATCTTTCGTCACTACAGGCACAATCAACAAGGAGATCTATCAGAAAGAGTATCTGCAGAAACGAGTGCTACCCTTCATCAAAAGTCACAAAGAAAAACCTTTGTTCTGGCCCGATTTGGCATCATGCCACTATGCTAAAACTGTGATTGAGTGGTACCAAGCAAATCAAGTGAACATTGTACCAAAAACCTCAAACCCGCCAAATTGCCCAGAGCTACGGCCAATCGAGAGATATTGGGCTCTGATGAAACGGAAGCTTTCTGGAAAGAAGCAAGGAATCAAAGACATCAAACACTTCCAGCAAATTTGGACAAAGGCGGCTTCTACGATTTCTGAAGAGTCTGTACAAACCCTAATGGACGGAGCTAAGCGCAAAGTTCGAAAATGTTATGCAAATACCGAATAACTATGTTTTGTCTTCACGAATTGTTTAAACACATCCCATGAATCTGAAATAAACAACTACGACGGAAATAAGCAGTTCCAAAGCGTCTTACCGGCAGCCTATCAAGCAATGTAGTCGCCTTAAATAACACATAAATGCCGCTTTTGGCCCAACATACGGCTGCTCTACTGCACTAATATGATAATGCTTCATTAATGCTATTTTGCATTCGGAATGCTTATTACGGGCTAAAAGCATTAAAATAGCATTTGAAATTCAACTTTACAACAGATAGCATTCAAGATGCTGATATAATGCTAATATAACGCTTGTAGCATCTGAAATGCAGATTAAGGATATTAATACGTCTATTTCCCTAGTAGAAGGATGAATGGGTTTCAGAAAACTGGAGCTAGCCCATCACAAAACCGAGTTTATTGTGGCCAACAACAGGAAATTAGAGCAACGTCATAAAAGAGAGTGTAAAGTGCTTTGATTAACGTGGTACAAGAGGTATACGGAAGACCACTAGAGTTGCATCTATGGTCAAATGGCAACTTGAATGAAACATCTCCAGAAAGGGTGAGTGGACCCATCGACTAATTCCAGAACTATCCGCATCGGTCGGTCTTCGACACAGTGAAGTTAACTTCCATTCGACGTAGATCCTGTCATGCCGTGGTTGCCTTAGACAGTGCCTGTGGAAGTACGGGCACGCCGAGTCCTCGGCGTGCCTTGGGTGCGCGCGCAGAGAAATCTGCAGAAAATGTGTCCTCCCTTAGCTCAGTCGGTAAAGGCGCAGCTACAAAAAAAAACACCATGCTGGAGGTGGCTGGGTTCGATTCCCGGTCTGGTCTAGGAATTTTTCGTTAAGGAAAATTTCTCGACTCCCTGGGAATAGGGTATGATTGTACTTGCCATTCAGTCATACATAGGCAACAATGGAACCTGGCATCAAAAAATTCCCAATAAATAACTGTAAAAGTGCATTGAGAACACTAAGTTGAGAGCAAGCAATAAGTAAATTGTAAAAAGCAATAAGCTTGAAATGCTACATCAGAAGAAGAAGATGTGTTCTTCACATGTCCTCGCCTCGACGGCGTGAGAAACGGCATGATGGCCGTGAGCGGTTGAGACACTACTCTGGATAATCTTGTTCCGAGGATGTGGCAAGAATAAGACATCAAGAACGCTGTGAGTACAGAAGCCTTCCTGATCGTCCTAGAGCCCGAAGACATGTGGTGCAACGACCAGCGACAAGTCAGAAGGGAGTAGCTTACTACTTAAGTCCTTGAAATTAGGGGAAGGGGGGATTATACCAAGGCATTTGGTACCAATGGTACGGGAAGGATTTTAATTGGTCCAGGGCGAAGCATCCGCAACCCCACACACTGAGTTCTTCAGGAATCTGGTTGCAGATTTTCATTCTCATAAAGGGTGTCCCATATCAAATTGCATCACGGACAAAACGCTGAAGAAAATTACCTACTTGACCGATCTTTTTCAAACTTTCAGACATTAAAAAATAATCTACTAGTAAGCTTTTGGCATATTTATTTCATTCAACCTCAAAACCATAATCATACGCTTACACCTTACGCCTAACTTCACTCATTAGGTTATGTACAACATCTGGCTGCAGCTTCTTTGGTACGGAAACCCTCTTTTTCTTCATGTCGTCTTCAGAAGTGCCCGCTTCATAACAGTCCAGTATTTTTCGATGGGCCTTAGTTCCGGTGCGTTGGGAGGGTTCATGTCCTTGGGTATGGCAGTGACCCCTGTTCACCACTGATGACCGTCTGCAGGAGAACATCTCCGGTGTCATCCTTTTCCACGAGACCCTGTACCAGAAGGGCGATGACAGTACTCCGTTGTCCGCGATGCTCAAGAAGAAGGGCATACTGTCCAGTATCAAGGTTGACAAGGGTGTTGTTGATCTGATGGGATCTGAGGGCGAGTGCATCACTCTGGGCTTGGACGACCTGGGTGCTCGCTGCGCTCGGTACAAGAAAGACGGCTGTGACTTTGCCAAGTGGCGTTGCGTGCTGAAGATTGGCGAGAACACCCCCAGCTACCAGGCCATCCTGGGAACGCCAACGTGCTGGCCCGCCACGCTTCGATCTGCCAGTCGCAGCGCATCGTGCCGATCGTTGAGCCTAAGATCATCCCCGACGGTGACCACGATCTGGAACGTTGCCAGAAGGTCACTGAGATGGTGCTAGCTGCCGTTTATATGGCTCTGAGTGGCCACCACGTATTCCTGGAGGGAACTCTGCTGAAGCCGAACATGGTCACTGCTGGACAGAGCTGCGCTAAGAAGCCGTCCCTCAGGAGATCCCCATGGCCACCGTTCTGGCTGTGCGCCACACCGGTACCAGCTGCCGTTCCCGGAGTTACCTTCCTGTCCGGTGGACAGTTTAAGGAGGAGGTCTCCGTCAATATGAATACCACTACCCAAGTAACAATTTTAGTTTTATTCTAGCCGTATAGCATTCCTCCCGGTTTTGTTGATAAAACTACATTCAAAACTGTTTTGTCTACCAACTCCTCCTCTATGCTTCTTTAAAGCCAACATTTGTACAAAGTGGCCCACTCTATAGACGGTTGTGAAAACAAGTTAATAAAACCTTTATAAGACCATAAAGATTTTGAATATATTCTAGTGATAGATGCCATGACCACTTGAGAACCTTCATAAAACCTTTTGGCTGCCATGAAAACCTGCATGCGGCCAAATGGCCACAGCTGTCAAACTTCACTGTGGTTGGTTTTTGTTGTTCTGCTTTGTTCGATTCTCTGCTCTTCTGATTCATTTAGCTGTAAATAATATCGAAGAAAAAAGGTCAAGTGATGCGGAAAATTTTGTTCGATAGCAAAATATCCAAAGCAAATTTAGTTTTTTACAGCTTATCATGCTCCAAATCATATGCGCATTTACTTTTGTGGTGAATATTGGCACGATAAGAGCCGAAAATTAATGCGCCTCGGAAATCATGCAAGTTCACAACAACAAACACAAAATTAAAATAAATGTATTCGATAAATTAATCATAAATTTCTTTAAAATTTATGAAATTCAATAAGGTTATCTAAAAAAAGTGCAGAAATTGGTCTCCGATCTACAGTTCATTTGCATTACATACAGAATTTGTTGCATTTATTTTTCCCTATTTCAATTATTTCGTATATTTCAAAATGGCGATTGGAAAAAAATCACAATTCTGGCATAAGGCCAAATTATCTTCGCTATGACTACTTTAAAAATATTTGGTTGTTTGGTGGCTTCCCTTAATGCCAATTTGCCATTTAATGCATTTACTGGAGGCAAAATGGTTTTAAACGGGTTTTTCAACTGACCATAATAAGATAATATGAATGAGTCCTAAAACGGCATTTCAAAACAGCATATTATGAGTTCATAAAGTCAAAATAAAATAGATGTTGGCGATGATTCGCACGCGAAATTTTATAGGAGTAAAAGGAATTTGAAAAAACGAGATCTTAAGATCATTTTAAACAAGCTGTGAAACCTATTGGCAGCTCTTGGTGTCATAATAAAACCAAATTTATTTCTAGTGGCTTTGATAAAACCTTAATAAAACTTAATAAAGCAGTATGGTTTTGGCAATGTTACTTGGGTAACCAGGTTCCACTGTTGAGACCTTCTCGCTCGTGCCCTGCAGGCTTCGGTACTGTGTGCCTGGGGAGGCAAGAAGCAGAACGTCAAGGCCGCTCAGGATGAACTCGTCAGGCGTGCCAAGGCTAATGGATTGGCATGCCAAGCTAAATACGCACGCTTACAAGAGAACGAGAGCACACAGAACTGCTGCACTGGATTACTGCACTACTACAGCGACTGATGTACTGCAATGCGTGCACAAATACACACACACACACATTGACCAACAAATAGCAAAATAACTGCTGCAGCCTCGTCAGTCGTCGTCGATTGAATTTGTGTAAGGACTTGTAGATAGAGCAAAACAGTGCAGAAGAAAGCTTTCCACCTCAACACAAACACTGAAACGCTACCTCTTTTTTGTAAGCCGAAACATCCATCACCATTAGCTCAAAGTTTGCTCTATGCGAGATCTACCAGGCTCGGTTCCTCTTGTAGTACTAGACGACCTCACCTTTAACCCAACATTTTCTGCTTCATGATTCAGCTTGGTGTACTAATCAGCAAACGTTTGGAGCGTTCACATCGTCAGCGAAACAGGTCAACTAGCCTTTTGGTCGATTTGCTGCAAAGAAAAAAAAATAGTCGCCCACACACTCGGCATAATAACTTCCTACAAATTTGCCTGCTAGCAGCGATAGACGGGGCAAGATGATCTGGAAGAGCACTTTATAGACCCCGTGATCGCTTGGTAGTTATCACATTCTATTTTGAAACCCTTTTGGCTTCTTGGTCGTATAACTTCCTCTTTCATCGTCTTCTAGATTCTGGCTTCAAACTGATACTGATAAGTCGCCAACATGTTTGGGTCTTTTCTTATTATTTTCACTCCGATACCATCCTACTCTGCTACTTTACTGCTCCTATGTACCTCACCAAATTTATAGAATGTAAATACGGGACGTTTGACTGTATTTTGGCATAATTTTGTTATTTTGCGTCATTTGTAGAAGTATTTTTGACTCGTCAACATTATTGCAAATTTTAGCTTTTCGTTAACTTATCACACACTTATCTACACATTTATTTAAACCTGAATCCGTCTCTTACAAAATCATGAAAAACAATCTCTCAAAGATCACCCAGCGCAAAAACACTTTGTAACATCCTTAGCATAAGCATATGAAAAAGTCATCCAGTAAAAATAATAAAAAGCGAATATATTTTCATCACATTATGCATTCGGCGTTGATCTCCGGAACGACCGACAAACCGACCAAGGACGTGTCTCGCGTCGAATGTAGGTTTTTTTCTTATTCCTCCTTATACAGGCCCAATCCATTTCGACCACTTGACTTCCAGCATCAGTTGAGCATGCGGCCAACCTAAGGGAAAAAAGGGGGCAGCACACATCAGCTTGCGAAAAATTTCGCGTGCGAATCATCGCCAACATCAGCATCATCATCATCGTCCTTGCTCGGGTGTCATGAATTTAAAATCAGATTACATTCCCGTTCCAACTGGAACGCATTTGCGTGGGTGATTTTTTTTTTGTTATGATTCTTGGTTGGCTGCAACTAGAGCGAAGAGGAGTTTGCCAGAAGTCAAAAGGTCCTCCGCTGTTTGTATATGGTTGGAAGTTTAATGTGCGAAAAAGTGGATACTTGTGAATCTGGTGGCAATTTTTGAGCATGGATATTTTGCAAGGGAAGCGACAGCGAATCTAAAAGGGGATACAGGAAAACAAAAGAGCGTTAAGTGTGAACATAAAAACAACATTAACGGTTCTAGTGGCATTGCTAAGTGCGAAATCAGGAGTCATTAAATCGATTGAGTTGAAATGTGCAAGAATTAGCTGGGTTTATCCACAATCCAACAATTCTTCAAACACATGCTAGCTCCAAGCTTCAAGTTATGAATCGATTTTCCCCGTTCAAGGATAATTTCAAGGGGACCACGCAACCCGTCGGCTGGACAATATTGAGCGTATTTCGGATGCTAAAATTGGTCCCAGGAGCCTATCCGCACCAAAAACACCATAAAAGAGAAAGTTCGGAAAGGGAGAGGAAAATTTTACGCGCGAATTATGACGCACCGTGTCGCCAAAGCGGCTGAACTTTAATTAGCATGAAATTAAAAACTTTCGCGCCTAAATCCTGCGTTTATGGTGTGCAGCCCAGCAAAAACGTAAACAACCACCGGAGCCCCCACCGCAGCCGCTACACCTTCTTTCCCTCCCCCCCCCCCCCCCCCCCCCCCCCCCCCCCCCTCACCCCAACTACACCCCACTCCCCCCCCCCCTATCTTTTTTTTTTTTTAATATTCCTTACAACCCAAACACCTTTTTTTTTTTCCCCCCCCCCCTTTTCCCCCTCCCCCCCTTCCCCCCCCACCCCCCCCCCCCATCCCCCCACCCAAACCTTCCCTCATTTATCCTTTATTTGCAGGTAACTTTATTGTCCACTCTTTGTCGTTTTACACCAATACCGTGATATCGTAGAAAATATAAAAACACTTGTGCACTGAACTGTGTCTGAACTCAGAAAGAGGACTTTGCCTCGTATATTTTCGATTTTGTTTACTTTTGGTTCAGTTTCAGATCGTTCCAATAACTGACAGCATTCGCTGGCTATAGCTCAAAAGGGCCTATGCATATAATGAAAATATCGTAGGTATAATTTCAAATCATAATGCTATAATTTCGAACAGAATACAACAACCCCTTCCCCCTTTAAATAGATTTCAGAACGGATATGGATCCATCACTTAAACTAAACCGAAATTTCGGTCACTTAATTAGCTATAGCAAAAATCAACGCTTTTGTTCTCCTTCCTTTTTCTTTTAGACCTTCTGGGTTCTGTCAACTCATTCTCGGAAACATGCTTCCTCTTTCTGCTTATCCTCGGAGGCTCTCGCCGGTCGTCTTCCTGATCTCTCGGTAGGTCAGTAGAACCCCCCGGCATGTCATCCGTCACTTCATTCGCTTCACTTCGATTTAAGAGGAGGTTGGGCCTTTGCCAGAACGTCGAGTCCTTACAGACCTTTATCTGCGTCCGATGAACCATTACGTTTGTGCTTCCAATCGATATCTGGAAGGTATTGGGAGAATACTTTTTAATAAACGTGGCTTTTATCCATCTTGCATGAAGGTGGGGATTGTGGTTTTTATACCACACTTCATCTCCCGCCATCAGCTCATTCAGTGCATCATTTGAATGCCTCGGGATTCTCCCGCTCGTATGCTTCGTAATGTTATCATCTTCTGGATGTGGTACTGACATGTGATTCTTATAGTGTTTCTTGGGATTTATCAGGTCCAGAATAGTTTTTGGTCTATATTTAAATATCTTCTCAGACGGCACCAAACCATCTTTTGTCAAATTATTAGTTCTAAAATTGAACAAAAATAAGTTCATCTGGTCTTCCAGGTCCAACTCTGCCACCTCTGGCTCCAAAAGGAAACTTTTCAAAACTTCCTTAACCGTTCTAACTAATCTCTCTGCCTGTCCATTGCTTGATGGATTGTAAGGAGGGCTTTTCATTACTTTTATACCTTGTCTCTCAAGAAAGTTCACGAATTTAAAAGAGTTGAAAGGAGGACCATTGTCCGATACCAGAACATCTGGCAAACCAAAACGTGCAAAATAAGCCACTAATTTCTTCAACACCTTGCTACAATCTGTGCCCTTTTTCATATGCTCAATCTCTATCCATTTGGAAAAACTGTCTACCATTAATAGATACGTGCGTTGCTCAAAGAAAAAGAAGTCTATATGAACTCTACTAAACGGTTTTACTGTGGGCATCCACTTGGACGATTCTTTTGATTTATGCGCGATAGCCATGCCGTTGCAAGCTTCACATTTACTGATGTACTTTTCTATGTCAGTGTTGATACCGAACCAGTAAACCATGCGTCGCGCTAGTTGTTTCATCTTAACGATTCCTGCATGGTTGTTATGTAAAAGTTTGAGTATCTGTTTTTGGTATATCTTTGGTATAATTACCCTGTCTTTATAAAGCAAACAATCGTCAACCAATTCCAAATCTCTTTGGTTCGCAAAAACGTCTGCAAAACTTCTGTCCACTCTCTCAGGCCAACCGTTTTGCATAAACCATATAATTTTAAGCAGAAAGTCGTCCTCTTTAGTACCCTTAGCGATCTCTGTGGAGTCAATGGGTAGACTCTTGCTAAAGTTTATGCTCTTAATCACTTCTGTGTCTAGTTCTGCGGGGACCTCCTGCTGTAATGGGAATCTAGAGCAAAAATCGGCATTCCCTAATTTATTGGATGGTCTGTATACTATATCGAAGTCATAAATGGCTAAGTCTAAAACAAACCTTTGAAGTCTTGTCACAAAAATAGAGTTTTTTCCCTCTTTCCCAAAAATCCCAACCAATGGCTTATGATCGGTGTAAATTGTAAAATGTTTTCCATACAAATATTTGTGGAATTTTTTTATAGTGCAAACTAGTGCTAATGCCTCCAAATGCAGTATAGGATATTTTTTCTGTGCTGAGTTCAACGAAAACGATGTGAAACTTATTGGTTTCTCCATCTTATCCACCACATGTGCTATCAATCCACCGAGACCATAGCTAGACGCATCGGAAATCACGACAATCGGTTTCTTTGCGTCGAAAAATTCCAAAATATCCGCGTTTACTAATGAATTTTTACTTTGCTCAAAGGCTTTCTGACAGTTGTCATCCCATATAAACTTTACGTTATTTTTGAGTAAATTATATAAATAGTACACTTTAGTAGATCAATTTGGAATAAACTTATGATAATAGTTTATCAAACCTAGGAAAGACTTCAATTCAGATTCATTTTTCGGGGCATTAGCCTTCACAATAGTCGAAATTTTATCCGGGCAAGGCATTAGCCCTTCATCACTTATTATGTGCCCCAGATACGTGAGCTTCTTTACGAAGAATTTACACTTTTCAAAATTAACTTTTATTCTAGCATTTGCTAATCTGTCAAACACTAACAATAATTTACTATGACATTCATCCAGGGTTTTACCTGCGATCAAAACATCATCGGGATAACACGAAACATTTTCAATCCCTTTCAAAACATTATCCATAACTTGCTGAAAAATAGAAGCGCTTGAAGACGCTCCCTGTGGCAGCCTATTGTACGTGTACAACCCTTTCATTGTATTTATTACTACCAACTTTTTGGATCTGTCTGAAAGTTCTAATTGGGTATAGGCTCCCTCCAAATCAAGGGCACAAAAAAAAATACATCCTGCCAATTTGGCAAAAATATCTTGAGCAGTAGGTAAGGGATATGTGTTAGGGACTAATAACTTATTAAGAGACACTTTGCAGTCAATCACTAAGCGGATGTCATTATTTTTCTTCATTACAATAATAATTGGTGAAGCCCATTCGCTTGTGTCAATTGGCGTTATCACGTTTTCACTCTCTAGCTTGTCTAAATAATCTGATACTTTGTCTTTGAGTCTGTATGGGACATTATACGCCTTTTTAAAAATAGGTGTTTCATCCTTCATCACCAGCTCTGCTTTAAAGCCTGCTATAGGCAAGGAAAAATTCTTTTCAAATACTTGACTGTATTTCTTTTTCAACTCATCTACAGCAATTTCGCTGGACTCAATCCCCAAACAGTTAATAGTCATATTATTTGAATTTGAAAAAAAATTCTCCAATCCCGATAGAAAACATCCAACCAAGTTCTGCCAAATAAAGGATAAAAGGTGTTTTCACAATTGAGAACTAACAAACTCATTATTTCTTCTTTTCCATTGAATTTCACCAAGACCATTGCCTTCCCAGCTATTTTTAGTTTAGCCCCATTAACTACTATCAGTTGATTGCAGTAACTTTGTAAAGGTTTATTAAATGTTGCGAAATATTGATTTCTACTCATTACTGACACCGAAGAACCACAGTCAACTTCCATTTTTAGGTCTTTACCCTCCACTTTGACTTGTATTAAACAAGGATCGCTAATTTTGTTAATTGACGACACCAACATACATTGCAAATCACCTGTGTCGCTGATCTCATCCTCCGAATCCGCTGTTCGCATCCTACTGAGCATTTCATTGATGTGCCTATCCGCTGATGGTCCAGGTTTGTATGTATCCACCAAGTTTACAGCGTCACGATGTAAGTTTTTCAACTTGAAACACTTTTTTTTTATGTGTCCTTTAATGCCACAATAATTGCAGACCATCTGCGAATAATCAGGTCGCTGTCTTCCGTATGCTTCTTCCTTTCCGCCTCTGGCTCCATATTGTGGTCGCCCTCTGCTTGCTTGTGCTGGCCTTTCATACGGTCTGTATCCCAGTCGCCCCTTCACCGGACCACGGCTGCTACTAGGTCCATCGTGAACCTCCTCTCTCTGGTATCTGCTAGCTGTATTGTAAACCTTTGCAAGTTTTTCCAAAAGTGTCCCATATTCTGGGTTACTGTGTTCCCCAACCGCAGCTACCATGTTTGAGGAATCTTTAACTACTTCAGCCGTGCCTGCATTTGCCTTTGCGACCTCCCATGTTGCAATTAATTTCTCTGCCGAAGCTAATTTTAATTTTTCCTCACTAAGCAACCTTTGTCTCAAATTTTTATCTCGCAGTCCAGCAATAATACGATCCAGAACTGCTACTTCTTTAAAATTCTCGAAACCACAAAATTCCGCCTGTAATTTAAGTGCTAAAACGAAATCTTCAGTCGTTTCGTCAGGTTGCTGAACCCTAGTGCTAAATTTATAGCGCTGTACTAAATCCGGGTCAATTTTGTCCAAGCGATTTTTTAATTTAGCAATTAAATCGTCAAATGGAATTTCCTCAAAGTTTGCAGCAGGATACAGAAGCTTAATCTCCTCAAAAATTGTTGGCCCACTAAGCGTTATGAAATACGCCATCTTATCTTCGTCTTTGACTTTATTTACTTTGAAGAAGTATTTCAAGCGTGTGTACCAGTCATTGAAACTGTTTCCCCTACGGTAGGGCTCAACAGTGCAAGCAATGCCGGTAGAATTCATATCGAGCTATCAATAATAAGTTTTAGGTATATTTAAAAAAAAGGAATCAAGATATTCAAACCCAGTATTCAAATTTCTTAATAAAATTCAAAAAATAATCGTCCAACGTTACACAATCACGTGATATCACCAAAAAAGGCAACAAAACATATCAAAGAACAAAAAAAAAAAAATTAACAATTGCTTTCAAATTGAATGTGTCATACAATGGACGATTTGTTTTGTCCAAAAATTATAAGAATAGAGAAAATGTCTGACTCACCAATCAAAAGCTGGCCTTTGCCGTCTTGCGACCTTTGTCGTCCGGAAAATTCTCACCGAAATGGCTGACGAAGGAAGCTGCCGTGAAAGAAATATTGCAGGTGGTTCTGGAACAGTTCCGATTTGTCGTTCTCGGTGCCTGTATTTCACGATTTGTCTCGTCGACCGCAGCCCTTGACAATATCTACCAAGATTTTCACGGATATTCCACGGAATTGATTTTTCACCGAGCACAGCAATTAATTTGTGATAGTCTCACTAGACTATTGTCTTGAAGCGATCACTGAACGTTCTAGTTGGCTCCTGTATAATAAAAAATAAAGGAAAACCCTCTTATTAAATTGGAATAAACAAAGGATAATTATCCATTGGTGTTGAGTAAACAAAACAATTTTGAACCACCCTATTCAAATTGTTGTCTGCGTACACAAATGAAAAGGACTTTTCTAGCGCCGCTAATGTCCTTTTTTTCTAAAGGGATAAAGAAACAATCACCGATTACTCTATGCTTTCTCACAATATGGTGTTATCGACGCGCAATTTTTTTTTTTTTTTTTTTTACTTGGCTGTAAAGAAAAATCACTGGGAACTTACCCACCACTCACTTTACCTTACCAAAAAAAAATTTAAAACACAACCACCTTCGTTCAACTGCGTCTCACGTCAGCTTCCAAAGATCTTCTCGTATCTCGTTGTTTTCGGTGTCTGCGGTGCGTTGAAACGTCGAACGTAACTGCCAACTTGCAGCAAATCTCCAACTATTGTAGGCAAAACCACGAACAATAGTTGTAATATTCACCGTTTTTCTCGTCGCCACTTTATTGTCCACTCTTCGTCGTTTTACACCAATACCGTGATATCGTAGAAAATATAAAAACACTTGTGCACTGAACTGTGTCTGAACTCAGAAAGAGAGCTTTGCCTCGTATATTTTCGATTTTGTTTACTTTTGGTTCAGTTTCAGATCGTTCCAATAACTGACAGCATTCGCTGGCTATAGCTCAAAAGGGCCTATGCATATAATGAAAATATCGTAGGTATAATTTCAAATCATAATGCTATAATTTCGAACAGAATACAACACCCCCCCTTTTCCCCCCCGAGTTCCCCCCCAACACCACAACTCCCCCCGCACCCCCCACAAGCCCCACCAACCCATCTATCCCCCCCCCCCAAAAGTCTACCCTTACCAACATATTTCTATTTCTGTACTTTTCCTGCTGTCCTGTTCTCCTTTATCGTAAATAGCTTTAATTCGTCATTTTTATTTTCACCATTGAGAAATTATGAAGTATTCGGTGTTGTTACAGTTGTCATTGTTTGTTTTGTTTGCTATTTCGAGGGTTAAATTAAGCGCAAACACCAACAATTTTCAGCTGACTATAAATGCATTTGATTTTACCATGCCTGCGATTAGATCGACCATGGTGCGGTTGATATCAATATGAGGTCTGTCAAATATACCACAAATGTTGAAGGTTTTACCATAAACGTAAAAAATTTAACTGAAATTTCATGGTAGTTTTAAGGATAGGCTTAGTCGGGTTAAATGGTAGTTTGTACTACAAGAATTTTGTGTGTGTATGAATCGAGTTTTTTTTAAAGTTTCCGATATTTAAACCCTTTGTGAGAGGGAGCACGCTTCAAAGGCGTGCCCCTGTATCATTCAAATCCGGATTCATTGCAAAGAAAACAATCAATGACTCCGATACTGACCATGCATCAGAGCCCTAGTCCTAACCAAATTCAAACTATAGAACATGAAATAGAAAATGATAATTCTCATAAATGAAGCCATGTTTTCCTTATTCCACGCTCATCCTCGTAGGGTCACCTCGAGTATTGGGGTGATTCAAAAATGACGTCCATCAAATTTCAGTTTTTTACCTCCCCCTCCCCCCCTCAAACTTTGTCACAAATACGGCTATCCCCCCCCCCCCCCGCCTTTGGATGTCTCACTTTTGAAAACAAAAATTATGCATACTAGTGTTATAGAATTCAATAATAACGTGTATTTCAGTTCAAATTTGATCTCTTACATGTTTACTTATTTAAAGTTCTTTTGTTCAAGGATTGTGGCAGTATGTTTTGATGGAAATAACTGGCAGAGATGAATCAAGGTTTTCGTACACTGGTATTTGCTTTCCTGTAAGTTTGACCTCGTTTTCGTCTAAGGAGTGTATCGAAAATAAGCTATCCACAAACTTTCTTTCAAATTATGTTGAAAACCGATATTCTATTCATACACAAAATTGATCCTTTATTGTACGAGGTTAAACTTGAACATAATGAAGACCGGATGAAATTTAAGTTATTCCTTCACGAATTTTCGAACTTTGGATCGAATGCTCTTCATCAAGTTCCGGACAAGTGTTGCATCGCATTTTTTGGACGCTTGAGCCCAAATTTTTTGAAATCCTGCATGTTCCCAGCTGCCTTACCAGTCTTCTTGAAGACCCTCTTCACGATTGCCCAGTAACGTTCGATGGGTTGAAGCTGAGGGCAATTTGGTGGATTGATATTTTTCTTAACGAAATCTATACCCTTTTCCGCAAGCCAATTGAGAGTGGTTTTGGCATAGTGAGCCGACGCTAAATCCGGCCAAAACAGTAGAGATGTACTATGCTTCTTATTTAAAGGCAACAATCTCTTCTGGAGACACTCAGATCGATAGATTTCCGCATTTATAGTTCCGGTAGTGTAAACAATGGTTGACTTCAAACCACAGGAACATATTGCTTGCCATACCAGTACCTTTCGACCGAATTTCTCCACTTGAATCGACCTGTCCGCATCGCTCACATTCTCCTCAACGACGGCAGTAAAGTATTGTGGCCCTGGAAGAGTTTTTGAGGCCTCCTTTACATAGGTCTCATCGTCCATCAAAACGCATGCATCCGGACGCTACAAAAGACGCGAATACAATTTCCGGGCCTTGTTGCTGCTCGCTTCTTCTGTTCTGCACTTTGTTTCGAGATTTTATGCTTCTTGTAGGTCTTCAGGTGATTCCGACACTCGTTCCTGCTTTTTTGGCCAAATCACGTATTGACATTGATTTGTTCTTCATGATTAGAGATACCACTTTCTGCTCTAGTTTCGGGTTGGAAGAACCGGGTTTTCTGCCTCTTCCTGGTAGCTCATCCAAAGAATAGTGTTCTCCAAACTTATTAATGATGGTTTTAACACTCGCATGATGAATTCCAAACCACTTCGCCAATTTTCGCATAGTAATACCCTTCTCACTTAGCCATGTGTCCAGAACCTTAATTTCCACTTCCTTTTCAATACGCGACATTTTGAAAACGCAGAATTTGAACCGCACAAACAAGTAAACAAAAGAAAGCTGACAGTCAAACGCACAGTATGCGGTGTTCAGAGCATAAAAAACCATCACAAATACATGCGTACAACGCAAATGTATGTGGATAGCTTATATTCGATACACTCTTTCTCCTCCACCCCTCCCCCTCAAGCAACCCGGGAGTCCTTGGTCTTCTTTGCCAATGATTTTTTTGGCAGTTTTTTTTCCTTTTCGCGTGTTTTGGGGGACCCCAGGATTCTTTTTTGCAAAGCCACGGAACGCCAGAAGCAAGCCCCGCGGGATGGAAAAGAGAAAAAAAAAATACAACTCCGCCGCCACCAAACAAAAAAAAAAAAAGAACTATAAAAAAGAGGAAAGGGGATGCTTCAAAATTTTTGCGGCGGTAACAGTGAAAGGATTATTTGCATTTCTGAATCATTGGATTGGGACAGCATTTTTGACGGAATCGATGTAAATACTGCAGCGGAGATCAACATGTTCCCAAGTAGACTATATTTGTAGGCCGTCTTCCTTGGTAGACTGCTGGTCTTCGTAAACTGAAAAGTGAAACGAAAGCTGCTCTGAGAAGGTATTCGAAGAATAAAACTGTACATAAGATTGGACAAGATCTAAAAAAGCGTTGCAACGAGGTGCTTCAATAGTTATCGGGCTGGCATACAACGAAGACTCAAATCCCATCCTAAATCCTTTTGGAATTATGTTAAACAGCAGCGTAAAGAGTATGGTCTTCCTTCGTCCATGAAGTGGTATGGTACTAGTAACACTCAATCTTCAGGCTTAGTTATGCCCAATATCACCGTTGATGATGATTCCATTTTAGCAGCAGTACGTAAACTGAAACCGTCAACGTGCTTAGGACCCGATGGAATTCCGTCCCTCTTTTTGAAAAACTGCATTAACAGCTTGCTCATCCCTCTACAAAAGATTTTCAACCACTCGCTTTCGGACAGAGTGCTTCCTCTCTGCTGGAAAAATGCGTTCATGCTTCCAGTACATAAAAAAGGCGATAGGAAAGATGTAGACAATTATCGTGGAATATCCTTATTATGCGCCGTTTCCAAACTCTTCGAGCTAGTTGTGATAAACCGACTGTTCTTCCATTGAGCCCAGATCAACATGGTTTTTTTTCCCCAGTCGTTCAACTACGTCAAACCTATTGTGCCTCACTTTTTACGTGACGGACAGTATGCTTGATCAAGCACAAACGGACGTACTTTATTTGGACCTATCTGCAGCATTCGACAAGGTTAACCACCAAATTGCTGTGGCGAAGCTTGAAAGGTTTGGAATGCATCGAACACTTTTAAATTAGCTCCAATCTTATTTGATTGGTCGTCACTCGCATGTAGTCATTAGTGAATCCACCTCAGCATCATTTCCAAACACGTCAAGAATTCCACAAGGCAGTCATCTTGGACCACTCATCATTCTTCTTTACTTCAACGACGTGAACGCAGTTCTGGCTGGACCGAGACTTTCTTTCGCGGACGACTTCAAGCTTTACCTCAATATTCGCTCAGACGCTGACGCGCATTTTCTGCAACAACAGTTGGACTCCTTCGCTGATTGGTGCCTAAGGAATTGTATGACCGTTAATCCTGAAAAATGCTCGACTATTACGTTTTCTCGATTGAAGAATCCAATAGTCCACAATGATTCCTTCGCTGGAGTTGTTTTGGAAAGAATGGATCAGATCAAGGACTTGGGAGTTATTACACGTGTCATATATAGTGAACAAAGCCTCGAAAAGGGTTCACCGACATTTACTGCTTAAAAGCGATCTACTGTGCGTTGGTTCGTTCGACTTTGGAATACTGTTCAACTGTTTGGAGCCCTCACTACCAAAATGGAATCGAAAGAATTGAATCAGTTCAACGGCGATTTATTCGATTCGCACTACGACGGTTGCCATGGAATGATCCACTTCATCTGCCAAGCTACGAGAATCGGTGTCGACTAATTAGGCTGGATACTCTAAGTGCACGAAGGAATGTTGCGAAGGCACTTATAATTTCCGACATTTTGCAGAATCGAGTGGATTGCCCCGAAATTCGAGGTCAAATGATTTTTTTCGTCCGACCTAGAGCCTTGCGGAACAATCACCTGCTGCAACCAATACATCACCGCTCTAAAGGGCGATACGGTCAAAATTTGGTCAATATCAACTTGACGTATTTCTTTCAATTTTGCATTTAAAAAACCTGAACACCCCTCATTTTGAAGGTGTGTGTGTGTAGAATGTTGCTCCTATTTTGATTTTGGAATTCACTCTTCAGTTGTCAAAATGCCGTCCAAGCAAGAAGAGCAGCGTATCAAAATTTTGCTCGCGCATCGCGAAAATCCGAGCTACTCGCACGCAAAGTTGGCAAAATCGCTAAAAGTTGCCAAATCAACCGTTACAAATGTAATTAAAGTGTTTGGGGAACGTTTGTCGACAGCCAGGAAGTCTGGATCGGGGGAAATCGAAAACCGGAAGCCGCTGAGACGACAAAGAGAGTTGCCGGTAGTTTCTAGCGAAACCCTAACCTATCTCTCCGAGATGCCGCAAATAAGCTGGGTGTATCGTCTACAACCGTGCATCGAGCCAAAAAACGAGCCGGACTATCGACTTACAAGAAGGTAGTGACTCCAAATCGCGATGATAAACAAAATACGACGGCCAAAGCGCGATCCCGGAGGCTGTACACGACGATGCTGACGAAGTTTGACTGCGTGGTAATGGACGACGAAACCTACGTCAAAGCCGACTACAAGCAGATTCCGGGACAGGAGTTTTATACGGCAAAAGGAAGGGGAAAGGTAGCAGATATTTTCAAGCACACGAAACTGCCAAAGTTCGCAAAGAAATATCTGGTTTGACAAGCCATCTGTACCTGTGGCTTGAAAAGCAGCATTTTCATAGCTTCCGGGACTGTCAACCAAGAAATTTACGTGAAAGAGTGTTTGAATAAACGTCTGCTGCCTTTCCTGAAGAAACACGGTTGTTCCGTACTGTTTTGGCCGGATTTGGCATCTTGCCATTACGGTAAAAAGGCCATGGAGTGGTACGCCGCCAACAACGTGCAGGTGGTTCCCAAGGACAAGATCCCTCCCAATACGCCAGAGCTCCGCCCAATTGAGAAATACTGGGCTATTGTCAAGCGGAACCTAAAGAAGACCAAAAAAACTGCTAAGGACGAGCAGCAGTTCAAGGCAAACTGGCTTTCTGCGGCGAAGAAGGTGGACAAGGTGGCTGTACAAAATCTGATGGCAGGGGTCAAGCGTAAGGCCCGGCAATTCGGATTTGGAAAAGCGGAAGCCTAACTGAATATTTTTCCTGAATTTTATACTAATTGAACTTGAAAAAGAAATTTAATTTGATTTTTTAAATAAACGATTTCACCGATTTACACGCGTTTTCCCTTGACCAAATTTTGACCGTCCCAACACCACCATTTTCCTTTTCACATCCCTTCCTGTTCGACGTAGGACTACGTCTTTGTTTTTAATACAGGGGTACACGTTGCGAGTACAAAAATTTGGAGCGTCACGAAATATGCTTAGGTTTTGAACGTTAATAAATAATTCATTCCAAGACCGATTTTCGAAATCTTTGCACCAATCTATCTGGAATATTTCTACGCATCAATTTTAAAATTGGAATTGATTGATTTTCAAAATTAGGCTATTGAAAATAACGTAAATACAAGGTGATGTCTTATAATGTCGATTTTTCAGAGTAAATTTTCCAAATGCACAGTATAATCCTAGCACAGACTTCATATTCAAGTAAGGAACGTCTCCTAGGCAGTCATGAATGTTATATAAGGGGTACACCTTCGCATTTTGATTCAGTCTTACGGCAGTCGTGAAGCTGTGCATAAATCTGCTGAAGGAACGCAGTTGGCAGCAACAAGCACCCTGGAAAGTGCACTGACGAACAGTCGTTACCCAGAGAGGCTTTTGTGCAGTTGGTGCTGATGCTCTCGTTAACATCGCTGCTGTAGTCTACGAGTTGGCGGGAAAAAGCCGCTCGTGACAACGAGACAAGAATCATCCCACGTCACCTGCAGATGGTCACCCGCAACGACGAGGAGATAAACCAAGAATACCAAGAAGAAAACCCAAGTTCAATCGCGAATCATGTTTCTCCCCCGTCAACTGAATCCGTCCTTTTCATGGCGAACAGATCAGTTTGCCAACTAAAGAGTTTGATTGAATTTTTCTCTTGTGTTTGAAATTTCAATTACCGCGCCTCAGCTGCAAATAGCATTGCTTTGAACGCCGCGTCCCGGAGTAAATGAACAACCAACGAACAAAATTCTAACATGGATTATGCGACCATTTAGTAGAGTTCATTTTAGTTCCTACTTGTGCATAGCGGGTTAGATGCTGGTGATAGCAAGTAGTTAAGGCATATTTCTGT
This sequence comes from Aedes koreicus, assembly GCA_024533555.2. Classification (NCBI taxonomy): domain Eukaryota; kingdom Metazoa; phylum Arthropoda; class Insecta; order Diptera; family Culicidae; genus Aedes; species Aedes koreicus. Next base: position 5,299 of record JAHHFK020002461.1, on the reverse strand, counting down.
TAAGAAAACCATCCGTCTAGCGTGTAATAATTAAAACTAATTATTGTGGCGCAATAATTGAAGTTCATCCCCTTTGATGCAATTTGTTTCACATTGCCTTCGTTGGTACCGCCTTCTTTCGTGCACTAGCATCCGACGCCATTACCTAACAGCTCTTAGCAGAACATTTTGATGCAGTCTTACGACAGTCCTGGAGCTGGCTGCAGGATTTGCTTCATTCATCCGCCATTATCGAAGATGTTACAGCAGCGCTCGACTGCGCCCGTTTAGTCGTCTGGTGCACTGCTTCTTAGCGATATGAGTCGCCGTGGAAAATTGTAGTTCCTAGTTGTACATAGGGGATTAAGTAAATTAGTTGCTTTATTAAGGTTGTAGTGCGAACGTTTAGTGTATGGGAATTAGATTTGGAACGAAACCCATTTCAGCCACTCTTTAAACAATCAAGCGATCTAGATTGCAGATTGCTGCGTAGTCCTACGTCACCTTTCCGCACAACCCCATTGGGCTGTACCTTGTAGTTTTTGTTGTTGTTTTTTTTTTATGTATCAGCGAACTGAAAGAGGACTGTAGAGGTGCGTTGTGCTGCGGGAAAGCAAATATTATGATTCCTGGTGAAGATTCGGGTGTTTGGTCTCCTATTCTAGTAGCTCCATGAGGCCAAACAAATCTTCCAAGCAAAAGCACAGCGTTTGCTCTGGGTGTACTTAAAGTCGGCTACAATGTGAACCAGCTTAACGCAAACAGTGTTGTTGATCAACTCGCAGAATTCCCAAAAGTACCGAACGTTCAACTCAAAATTCAGATTGATGATATGTTGCAGCCTAATGCACAAGGAGCACGGAGATTCCCGATCGCTATGGAGGCTGACGTGGGGAACGAAATTCTGGAACTTCTGCAAAAGAACATTATGGAGCGTGCAGAGGGACCATTGACGTGGGTTTCTCCTATAGTGCCGATTCGGAAGACGGATGGCAGAATTCGTTTATGTGTGTGGACATGAGAGCGGCAAACAAGGCAGTACATCGGGAAAATTTCCCAATGCCCAACATCAACGTGGCCATGGCTTCAATTCCCAAGGTATGTGATATTTTATTGTTCAATATGGTATAAAGGTAAATATTGTGGAATTTCAAATATATTAGCTTCGTCATCAAAAATTGATCTACCTACCTACGCTACCTATTACCATTTTGAGTTAGAACGTGACAGTAGAATCATTACGACATTTGTGTCGTGTCGGTTGACTGAGCTTCACCGATTGTATATGTACCGGCATCTGCGCATCTTTCTCTGGATTTTCGCCGGGCTGATTACGCTTTATTAGGCCACGTGCTTTTCGACATTGAATGGAATTTCATTGAATCGACCACAGATGTCAATGTTGCAGTAGAACAGTTCAGCGCCGCAGTCGAGGATGCAATTTTCCGTGCTGTTCGAGTACGACGACCTCCGCAAAACCCTCCTTGGTCCAACCCCCGCCTACGCTCGTTCAAGCGAAATCGATCCGCTGCCCTCCGAAGGTACAGTTACTCTAGGACATTGCACTACAAACGACTGTTTGACCAAGCTAGCCGCCGCTAATGAAAATCGTCCGACTATACCTTGCCTATATGAAGGACCAGCCTGCTACAGTCTGCGTAGAAGGAATGACGTCAACAAGCATCAAAATACTGCTTGCATCCGAAGGCCTTCCAACGGCCCCAGACCATCTGCAACGCATCTTCGCAGAAGTTCATCAGGAGTATGGAATGAATGCAACTGAAGCAGCAGCCGATCTGGAAACTTATCAGCGATTCCTGTCCAGCGAACGGACGCACCGCCTGCAGCAACTGCGCGAGAGCACAACCAAATTTCACTCCTCTTCACATTTTCGGAAGTAATGACGCCTTCTTTGGAAGCAGATATGAATGAAGAGGTATATAGTGATAATAATAATATTTTGTCAACCGACACACTTTCAACAATTTCTTCATGTAAACAGAATGCGACTGAAATTTTGATTTACTGTCAAAATTTCAATCGCATGAAAAACCCAGCCAAAATGAAGGAAATTTATAATAATTTATTAAGTTCGTCCTTTTCGGTTATTCTGGCAACTGAAACTAGCTGGGACGAAAGCGTGCGTAGTGAAGAAATATTTGGAAGTGTGTATAATGTATTTAGAAACGATAGGAACCTTCATGAGTCTGAGAAGAAATCAGGTGGTGGAGTCCTCATAGCTGTGTCTGCCAATTTTAATTCAGAAATTATTACAACTACAAAATTTAATGAATTTGAGCATGTATGGGTGAAATCTTTCATAGCAGGTGAAACACACGTGTTAGCCTCTGTGTATTTTCCACCACTTAATGCTAATAAAATTACATATGAAAAGTTTTTCAAATGCGCAGAAAAAATATTATCTGAACTCCCTCCTGAAGTAAAAGTTCACATCTATGGGGACTTTAATCAAAACAACGCCGACTTCATTTTAGACTCTGAAAATGAAAACATCCTTCTCCCAGTCGTTGGAGATAATATCACTTTACATTTCATGTTTGATGAAATTGCTAAATTAGGTCTGAATCAAATTAACCATGTTAAAAACCAAGGAAATTGCTATCTAGACCTCCGTTTAACGAATATTCATGAAGATTTCTGTGTGACCGAATCATTGAACCCATTATGGAAAAACGAAAAGTTTCACACAGCAATTGAATATTCCCGACCCAATAGGGTCGATCTGCAAGGACCCTTACAGGATACCTTAGACAATTTGTCTACTTGGGCTCTCGAGCTAGGTATCGAATTCTCTACGGAGAAAACTGAGTTGGTAGTTTTTTCCAAGAAGCATAACCCAGCACAACCGAAGCTTCAAATTTTGGGTACACCGATAACTCATTCTATGTCATTTAAATATCTTGGGGTCTGGTTCGATTCAAAGTGCACCTGGAGATCCCACATTGAGTATCTGAAGCGAAAGTGCCAACAAAGGATCAATTTTCTCTGCACAATTACCGGGACCTGGTGGGGAGCGCATTCGCAAGATCTTCTAACGTTGTACCGGACAACAATTTTGTCGATTATAGAATACGGTAGTTTTTGTTTTCAGTCAGCGGCTCGGTCGCACTTCATTAAACTGGAACGTATTCAGTATCGGTGTCTTCGTATCGCGTTAGGTTGTATGCACTCGACTCATACCATGAGTCTTGAAGTGCTGGCTGGCATGTTGCCACTCTCGGATCGGTTTTCAGAATTATCTCTCCGGCTCCTCACCAGGTGTGAAGTTATGAACCCCCAGGTGATCGAAAATTTTGAGAAGCTCCTTGAGTTGAATCCTCAAACTCGCTTCATGACTTTGTACCATTTGTACATAACACAGGATGTCAGCCCTTCGCTGAATATTCCCAATCGTGTTTGCTTCTCCGACTTCGGAAATTCGGTTCATTTTGATTTATCCATGAAACAGGAGCTTCGTGGAATCCCAGAGCATCATCGTCCTATGATTGCTCCGGTGATATTTGCTGCCAAGTTTGGCCTAGTTGATTCCGCCAAAACGTTTTTCACTGACGGGTCTTTGATAGAGGACTCCGCTGGCTTTGGTGTATACAATGAAAATTATAGCGCCGCTCGTAAACTTCAAGCACCTTGTTCTGTTTTTGTCGCGGAGTTGGCAGCAATTCACTTTTCTTTAGAAACTGTTGCCTCTCTTACACCGGATCAATACTTCATTTTCACGGATAGTCTTAGTTCTATAGAGGCTATTCGCTCCTTGAGGCCGGTAAAGCACACCTCTTATTTTCTTATGAAAATACGAGGTCTTCTAAGTGCTTTATCTTCACGTTCTTTTATTATCACCTTTGTGTGGGTCCCTTCTCATTGTTCGATTACTGACAATGAGAAAGCGGACTCGCTTGCAAGGGTGGGCGCTATGGAAGGCGATATTTATGACCGACAAATCGCCTTCAACGAATTTTTTTATTTTTTTCGTCAGATATCACTCGATAGCTGGCAGTATAAATGGAATAAAGGAGATTTAGGGCGATGGCTACATTCTATCACTCCTAAGGTGTCTAAGAAATGTTGGTTCAGGGGATTGGATGTGGGTCGAGACTTCATTCGTGTCATGTCTCGCCTCATGTCCAATCATTATTCTTTGAACGCTCATTTATACCGTGTTGGGCTGAGTGACAGCAATCTCTGTGAATGTGGACAAGGCTATCAGGACGCAGATCACATTATTTGGGCATGTGCTGAGCATCGTGGAGTCAGATCGGAGCTTTATGATTCCCTTCGGGCTCGAGGTAGACAACCCAATGTGCCAATTCGAGACATTTTGGCTGCACGCGATCTGGAGTTTATGAAACTCATTTATGTGTTTTTGACTAACATTAGCCTTAGATTGTAGTTTGATTAACTTACTTGTTTAGGTTAAATTTGTGAGGATTGTGTGCATCGGTGTGTGATTGTGGTTGTGTGTTTGAGTGTTGTGTGTGTGTGTGAGTGAGTGAGTGATTTTTTTTTTTAAATTGAAAACGTACAATAAAAAAAATATAATTTAAATTTCAAGTTTAAAGAAAACCATTGTTCCTTTTGCTTTGTTTAAAATTTCCACCGCAATTTTCCCATCCATAAAATTGTAATTCCTATTAACCTCGAGACGGCCGCGAGTAATCGGTTCCACCCCTTAACCTTAGTTCTAAGATAACTGATGTATATAAACATGAAAACTTGGCTCTGTAAAGTTGATTCGATTGAGCCTGTACAAATAAATGAATTCAAAAAAAACCCAAACCCACACAAACCAAACCAAACAAAACACTAAACATCCAGTCTGGTTTAACAGAGAAATCAAAAGTATAAAGAATTGCAAACAAAAAGCCCACAAAATTTACAAAAAACACAAAAGCAGTGAACATTAAGCAACTTACTTGGAAATATGCGATCAATTGAACTTGGCAATCAGTAATGCATTTGAAGTATTTAATGCAAAAACTGAGCTTGAAATTAAGTCCTGTCCAAAGAACTTCTTTAATTACGTCAAAACAAAATTAAAATCAGACAATTTTCCATCAACAATGCATCTTGACGAACAGGTTGGCGATAACTCGGAAAAAATCTGCAAACTTTTTTAAATTTTTTTTCAAGAAATCTACACGACTTATTCGGAAGAAGATCGCGACCGCGATTACTTTGCATTTTATCCAGAATATCCAAGGAATATTGGTGTCAACCAACTTCAGGTTCAGGATATTTTGCAGGGTTTAAAAAATTTAGACCCCTCAAAAGGCCCTGGACCTGATGGAATTCCTCCAGTATT
>JAHHFK020002460.1:0-38542 GCA_024533555.2 Aedes koreicus | reverse complement strand
CGGCACGGCATTCGTTAAAGCAACGTTTGACAGTAATGTAGGTAATGCTCTAATATGAACCGCTGGCGAGGGCTACTACAAATTTTGCGCAATGTGGGAATTTTCGGGGTAAAAAAGCTATACACATTTTTAAGGTAGCTGACTGACCAAGCACCGCGCCGGAAATGTGTGAAAATTTGGATGCCTTCTCACGCGATAACCCAGATTTTGGCCGAGTCATCTTCCATTCACGAGAGAAGGTTAAAGAAGGTGAGTGTTACGTGGTCATGAGTTGAAATGGTGTATCGTAACCGCACCAGGTAAAAGGTTTTTCTTCTTCTGCTGTTGATTATCAGCTGAATATTCATGCATTTTACATCCCAGCATAGCAAACAAATAGTTCGTTATCTAGATAATTTTATGATACGTTCAAACAAACCCATATCATAGATCGCCCAGTAACACAATAACCTCCGAATTTGATCCATTGAAATCCAGAAGTATGCCGTCAGTAGATGATATCTTGTACCTAGGTACCACGCAATCAAACCACACCATCCGGTTCATCAATCCGCCTTTCAATCGTGCGCCAACACAAGAAGTGCAAGCATAATTTTCATTGTGCTGTAGCTATCATCATAAATAAATATTTACATACACACAATTTGCCCTCCGGGCCATTCTTTCTTGTCGCGAACCCTTCCCACGGTTACATAATCCCTCAACTTTGTAATTTTAATTCAATTAATTTTTATAACCAGCCATCTTCAACGCCCGAGGCATGAGCGACGAACAAACGAGCGTCTCATCGGCACACCGTCGCGTCGTGGTCATAGGAGGCGACTGCAGGCTGATGCTATCGAAAGAATGCGCCTCGACCTTAAAGACCTGACCGGGCGTACAATGCAAGTTCGGTTTGGTTTGACCAGCTGATTATGCAGGTAGTCATACAAGCAACACAGCATCCATGTCACCTCATCAAGCGCAAGCTATTTCCCAATAATGGCTGGTTACATGAAAACATCTACACTAATCCTACGCCGAGCTGATGTTCATCCCAGGAATCGTTAACGGATTTTCAGCTTCTTCATTTCAAGAGCACGTTTAAGTGAACTCTGACGAAACCTCAATCTAGCATGACAAAAAAAAAGAGTGCTGCATCCACGTGAAATTGGAGAAAAATGGAGATTTTAATTACGCACCTCAGCAAAAATCTTACCCTAACGAGCCTCCGTTGCCTTCGCTGCAGTTGATTTGCAATTCAAATTACTTCTGGAGGTCATCGAAAGAATCTTTCATCGGTGCGATCCGATCCAACGATGATGGTTGAGCTAAGTGATGTTCTGAGCCAAAAGTACAGCTACTACTCACGTGTACTCAATATGATTGATTATAAGTCTGGCAGCAGTCAGTGGCGGGTTGGGTCCATGGGGACCCATAGCAGTAATGAACTCGTGTTCCACATTTCAATACCGCTTGCATGTGAGCAATGCAGCAGTGACTCAATGGAAATGAGTTATAGAACAGCATCCATTCAATTAGTTAGACGATGTTTTTTTTTTCTCGAGTCTAGTTTGGTAGTCGAATTGTGCTTGCAGTAATTACACGCATCAAGATGACGGGCTTGGAGATGCGATGCAATGAGTGACTACGGTTTAAGGTCGACTTTGCGGAGTTCATCATTTGGTATGCTACAACTATCACTTGGGGCAGTGACAGACATGTTGAGTATTTCTAAAGTAATTAGCTTTCTTACTTCTGCACAGAAAAAAATGATGAATTTTAATAGACGCAGAATACTAGATTTGGCATAAATTCAAGGTTTATTTATTGTAAGTTTAAGTCAGATCTCGCCTAAATCTGGTCTGTTTTGTGAAAGATTGCAAACAAGTTAGTTGTTTTACTTGCTTTGGCTTGCAATTGAGCGAGGGAAAATTTAGCGCGTTTGTTATGATTAATCACTTTGTTCTGTGTAGACTAGTTAGTGAGCATCGAATTACTCTCGTTCTGTGGGCTTACTTACTTCTTTGGCGTGAATCTTCAAAATATTGTCAACAAAATAGGTTTTCAAGTTTCTCTTTCTCTTCTAACGTGCACTTATAAAGGATATCTGGGGTCTGTGATACGAGAGCTCACAATGGAATATCAAATTGACTATATGATACTAGACGAAAGTCTGAGGTCAACTGTTTAGACATAACTTAAAGCTATGTCCATTAAGAATCCGGAATAATAAAATCATCTGTATCTCGGTAAAGGATTGACGTACAAATATGTTTAATACATAAAAAAGGCAATTCACTGTACTTTAAGGAAAAAATATCAATACAAATCGTTTCTCTTCGTTTCTAATGAAAATTCGCACTTTCTTCTTTATTCCTCCCATCAAACGCTGCACACCTCCGGAGTCAACTTCCTTGGCACATTTGTTCCACATTTTGGTCATCTGAGTCGCGTCCCGAGCCGTTTTTCCACTTTTCTTAAGCTTCCGCTTCATTATTGCCCAAAATCTCTCGATGGGCCGGAACTGCGGGCAGTTGGGTGGATTTATGTTTTTATCGATGAAATCCACGTGATTATCGCGGTACCACTGGATGACTTCCCTGCTGTAGTGGCAACTCGCCAAATCTAGCCAAAACGTCATGGGACCTTTATGGGGTTTGATGTAAGGTAGTACGCGGTTTTTGAGGCATTCTTCCTTGTACAGCTTCAAGTCCATCGTCTAATTCTTCACGGACACTTTGGTCTTTGCTCCGCAGCTACATATCCCTTGCCAAATCATCAATCTTTTTTTGGCAAATTTGTCCATAAAAGCAAATTTAAACTTCGCAGGAACATATCTTCGTGCCGTCGTTATGTATAATTTTTTTTCCAGGAAGCTGTCAGAAATCCATTTTGACGTAGGTTTCATGAGCAGGCATCCTTGGTACTTCGTCAAAACCTGCTGGTACAATTTCCGAACTCGAGTTTTGGTGACGAAAATTTGCTCCAACGTCCTGTTTGGTTGCTTGCTGGCTCGATAAGAACGATATCCTGCTCGCAAACAAATTCTTCGAACGGTACTGCGAGCAGCAGCGTATTTTTGTGCGATTTCATTATCCGATAGTTCAGGGTTTGCTCTGACGGTTCTCAACACCTTCTGGTTCAGCTTGCGGTCATATGTTCCACTACGACGCTTACCTTGAGGCACTCGATCAACGATCGTTCGCTCCCTGAAACGTTTGAGCACATCATACACGGTTGATTTGGAGATTTTCAACGTTTTTGCGATTTTTATTGTGGACCACGTTGGATTATCAACGTGGGTGTGCAGAATGATTTCCCTCCTCTCGGCTTCCATCAGGAATAACTTTTGACTCACTGCACGAAACACCGTGAAATTTATACCACAGAAAGTGGGCGCCTAGGTGAACGAAGCGCTGTAAAAGAATTCTTGCAGCGGTCACTTTCCGTGCCACTGCAACACAATAAGTGATTCCGGATTCTAACTGGACAGAACTTTAATATACATTGTAAATGGCCCTATTCGCTTTATCGAAATTCTCTTTTGATAATTAGCGAGTAAGAAGCTTTAATTCTTGTTGTCAGCGTTTTCGTTCTGTTCGATTTATTTTTGTTTTATATCAAATGAGTTTTTGTACGAATTTCAAAGATTAACCGATTCAATACGGATGGGTCAATGACCCAAGATTGAAGATTGCTGTCAAAATTCGGCTTTTAGAGTTACATAGGAACTTTGTTCTGTAAACTTGTTCCAAAATAACTCTTTTAACTAGAAAGAATATTGAACACGTATGATAACAGACACAAAGAAATAGACTAGATCATCCAAACTAAACTTTCCTTAAGTTTAGATCTTAAAGTTGAACACGATCGACAAGAAGGTATAGAGAGTTTTGACCATTCAGATGTTGATGATTTGCATGATCAAAACGGCAATTTACGAATACTCCATCGTATTTATGAGTTGGCAAAGCTCCATGGGACATTATTGCACAATTATTGTCAAATTACAGTATTCTCAGAATATCTATGGTACTCCAAACTATTCTTGAGTTCAGATGTTGACGTTTTGCATGATCAACAAGGCAACTGACGATGTCTCCATTGTACGTATGAGTTGGTAAAGCTCCATGATCCATGGTGTTTTGCATGATCAACAAGGCGATTTTAACTATAATATCATGGGTACTCCAAATCATTATTGAGTTTGTATCTTAATGTTCTAGAGGATCAATCAGCTATTTGCTATTTCCTAATCATATATATGTTTCTGTGTTTGTATGAGAAATTTTCCAACAGTTTCGGACATATAAATTTTATTTTTTATTTCACTCAAATAAAAAAAAAAAACTTAGGCAGACGATTTCCATGTTTAATTCAAAATTATCATTTGCGTTGTGGATAACTTATTTACTCTAAAGGGTGTTTCGATCAAAATTTGGTCGACTTAAACTTGACGCATTTCCTTTCATCGTGCATTAAAAAATTTTGCACACTCCTCATTTTGAAGATGTGTGCGTGTAGCATCATGCCTCTATTTTGATTTTGAGATTAGCACTTCAGTTATCAAAATGTCGTCGAAGGAAGAGAAGCAACGCATCAAAATTTTGCACGTGCATGGCGAAAATCCAAACTACTCTCACGCCAAGTTGGCGAAATTGTTGAATGTGGCTAAATCAACTGTTACCAACGTATTAAAAGTGTTCGGTGAACGTTTGTCGATAGCCAAGAAAGCTGGATCGGGGGGAAATCAAAAGCCGGAGGCCACAGCAACGACAAAAAGAGTTGCCCGCTGTTTCGAGCGGAACCCCAACCTCTCCGCCCGAGATGTCGCAAAGAAGCTGGGAGTGGCGCCTTCAACCGTGGATAGAGCAAAAAAACGAGCTGGACTGTCGACTTACAAGAAAGTGGTGACTCCAAATCGCGACGATAAACAAAACACGTCGGCCAAAGCACGATCGCGAAAGTTGTACACGAAGATGCTGACGATGTTTGATTGCGTGGTACAGGACGATGAAACTTAAGTCACGGCAGACTTTAAACAGCTTCCTGAATAGGAATTTTATACGGCAACCGGACGGGGACAGGTGGCAGATATTTTCAAGCACATTAAACTGCCAAAGTTCGCAAAGAAATATCTGGTGTGGCAGGCCATATGTACCTGTTTCTTGAAGAGCAACGTTTACATTGCAACCGGAACCGTCAACCAGGAAATTTATCTGAGCGAGTGCCTACAAAAACGTCTACTGCCTTTCCTGAAGCGACACAATTTTTCCGTTCTATTTTGGCCGGATTTAGCATCTTGCCATTGAGTGGAGTGGTATGCTGCCAACAACGTTCAAGTGGTGGCCAAGGACAGGAACCCTCCCAACACGCCAGAGCTCCGTCCAATCGAACAATATTGGGCGATCGTCAAGCGGACCCTTGAGACGACTCAAAAAGCTGTTGTGAGCGAGAAACAGTTCAAGGCAAACTGGCGTTCTGCGGCGAATAAAGCGGACAAAGAGACTTTACAAAATCTTATGGCAGGTGTTAAACTAAAGACGTGGCAATTCGCATTCGGTAAAAAAGCTTAGCTGAATATTTCTCCTGTATTCTGTATTAACTGAACATGAAAAAAAAAGAATTTGACTTATTAATAACAACTTTGATCGACTCACACACATTACTGTTTGACCAAATTTTGATCGGAACACCCTCTATTCCAAGTGCATGTGATACAACAAGTGTCGGTTTTCAGCTCTAACCCTTTCGTTGTACAGCTAACGCATCGCCTTCTTCTATCTGCAACAACAATCAAATGGTCTTTACCTAGTGACTTTCTCTTCAATGGTCTTCCACGCTATCTTTGGGCCGCATAGTGCCATGGGCAACAAGTTGTTCTGCCAAGGGGACGAGGAAATCATTGAACGAAAGCTTATGATTTCCATTTAGTTCCTTGAAAATATTTAAAAAAAAAAACAACGCCACCACTTATTCGTTTTTCTGTCAAAATCATACAGTGTGATAATTTGGCCGACGTGGTTCACTTCTTCCATGTACTTGTTATAGAGCTTCAGGACTGCTGACTTCATTTCGTTTACCGTTTTTCGATGTGCGCTGAACTGTTGCTACGTTATTTGAGTGGCAATTACTGACAACAAGTACCTCTTTCGTGTCTTGCCAGCCACAAAAGGTCATTCCATCCGCTGTGTGCTGAAACTCCGAGCAATATTTATCTAATCTGGTATTACATTTTTGGAAAAATTATTCCGATTCTCCGGAATGGATTTCAAGAGGCCTTGGACAATCCTCGCCAGTCAATGCAGTGGTCCCAAACTTTTACTCCACGCTTTATTGACTTCAAAGGCTGGTATATGAAAACAAACGCTCCTGATATTACACCATCATTTCATCGATCGACTGGTAAACACTATTTGAACGCATTACAGGGGGCGGCAGAAAATAATGCGAAAATTTATTCTATTTCTTTCAAATCCCATTTTCAAGTAATTCAAGAAATAATATCAACATTTTCGAGTGCAGTTATCTTTATTAAGTTCTTTTAAACAAATTTATTCAATGTGTCCTTCATTTTTATTATCCTCGAGCCGACGCCGGAAGCCAGAGCATGCCTTTCGGACGTAGTCCTCCGACATTGACTGCCATGTGCATGTTATGGTTGACTTCAGGGTTTTCACACTAGGGTATGATGTTTTGCAGGCTCGTGCTTCAACATATGCCCAAATCGAATAATCCAACGGGGGCCACAAATCCTTCGGCCAAAACTTCATGTTATCGTTCAACCATTGTTGGTTTCGATTGGACGTGTGACACGGCGCTCCATCCTGCTGTAGGACAACGTTTTGGTCCTCGGAGAAGTTGGCCTTCACCCAGGGAAGCACTTGGTCCTTTAAAATACCGATATACACTTCGGTATTGATTTTAACTCCAGCATCAATGAAAACAGGCGGCATTTTCAAACCGTTGGACGCCACCAAGCCAAACATTATGACACCAGCCGGATGTTTGGTTTGAAATTTGAATTTCACTTTTTCCGGAACGTTCCGTGCGGCTGTTGGCCACAGCATCGATGCTGAAAAGCTTTTCGTCGGAGAACAGGATTATCATTTTTTCCTTCTTCAACAAGGAAAGCAATCTCTTGGAACGATTCACTCGTAGTTCCTTGACCCGGTCCGTAATTAAGAGGCGTTTCACTCTGGCTCTGGAAGATGCATGCAGGTCTTCTTTGATGATTCTCCGCATGGATTTCTCCGAAATATTGGCTTCCTTTGCAAGTTTTCTTATGGAACGTACCGGGTTGCGAGCAATTTTTACACGGACCGATATGATCACGTTCGGCGTGCGTGCAAAGCGCGGACGTCCGCTTCTCGGCTTCCGCTGCTTAGGACCATCCTGCAGGGACTTTTTTAAGCGGTAAACTGTTGCCAAATGGCACCCTACCACCTTAGCAATCTTTTTCGGCTTCTTCTGAACGAGCAACAAACTGGTGATCACTTCTTTCGCGAACATCTTGACGAATTTGCAATAAAACAAATAGAATGTTTGGATGCAGTACTTGAAAGTAAACATTAACAAATACACTTTCGACAGAAATTAATAACTTGCTACACGAATTAACCCAATACTCAAGTTTGAACATTTTCGCATTATTTTCTGCCGCACCCTGTAGTTGAAGTGACGAATTCAATACTGACAATACTTTTTCGAGATAGTGCAGCATTCTTGCGGCTTCCGGCTTCATTGCGAGCATTGAAATAAAGTTTTGGCAAAATAAGGTGAAACCGATCCCGAGACATTGAACTTTTGATCAAACTATTACCACAGACAAGCAGACGTAACTTTTTAATTGATGCCCATCGTCCACCTAAAAAAACGATTAATTTGAATACAAATAGTTGGCCAAGCCACCACTCACAGCGCTCGCATCGACAATTATGACATTTTCCAGCTGAGTGGTTTCCTTGCACTAGCATCGCTTGTAAGTGTGAGTGTGTTCAGAAATGTTTTGTTTATTTTTTCGTCAAAACATGGGACGCAAAAGTGAATTTTTGTTTTGCTCGAATCGGGAATGTAAAAACTGCGGAAAATCCTTCTTTTGTTTTCCCCGTGACGTGGAAAGGTATGAAATTTATTGAGATTAATACTACTATTACATAGAATTTAATTTTGACATCAAGTAGATTGCTGAATTTTTTTTAATACAAATTTAAAGTTCTCATTTACACAACTGATCGATTCGCAGACGGAAAACTATAGCATGGGGTAACCAACGTAATTTAGACCCTGTATTACGCCATTTAAATTTAAACACTTCCCATTGATTTTGCTGGAATAATTGTCCAAATCAAAGAGGAGAAACGCAGGGTTCAAATTAAGTTAATTTCCCTACACCCTGCTCTAAGATGCATGCCAGTGGATAAGTTCGGATTTCACTTAAGGCCGCCGCCAGAATGGACGCGTTCACACAAGGAATAACAATAATAATGGTAAAATTATTTTTTCACGAAGATTCTACATTCATAAAATTCTAAAGCTTATCAAATAGAGAAACGGTTTGTTTACCTTACTGCGTTCCAATTTGTCAGCCAATTAAAAAACTCTGTACCCAAAGACATCATTAAACAACCCGTACAACAAACCCACTTAATATTTCACATAATTGGATGAAGCAGAGTGCCGTTATGCTAGCTCAATCACAAAATACGATCATATATATACCATTAGAAATAATTTAGATCATCTACTGCCGATGCCTCAATTCTAAATAACCTCTTTGGTTTGACAGCTATTACGAAACCTGCAATCAGGATGTTTTGCCAGCGAACGAATCGAGCGACCTCGACGAGCGTCCTCCTCCTCGGGCACCAATAATTGCCACATTCAGCCTTTTGCCAAACAAGGCTACTAATTCTATACAATTTCGCCTGATGCTTTCTTCCAACCTTCTAAAATACCGATTCAACCAGCCTGCCTCAATTTAACGATCAACTTGAGTTAATCATCATAATTTATATGATTATTGTTTGGAGGTCTCCTTAAGCCGATCACCCCGGTGCCATTTCGGCTCACTCGAAATTGCTTGCCCCAAACTTTGCCGCTCTTACCCGCGCACCGTAGAAGCTCTTTTCCAACAAGTCACCAACGCCGCCGACGCCGTCCCAGCCAGCTTCTGTTCGGTGAACTTTTCGGTAATCGATACCGTTTGAACTTTTTACCGAAGGTACGCGGGGGACGACGTTTACCGTTCAGCATAAGAAGAAGAAAAAAAGGGTTTGTTGTGGAGTAAATCCCAATCCCACCAGAAAACACCAAACACGCCGACGACGATCGACGACCCGGCAAGAGTGCACTTCTCTCTGAAGAGGTGCACTCAGCTTTGGTGTGAAATTATCATCACCATCGCTCTTTGCTTTGATTGTTAGGTTGGGTTTCAAGTGACCAGCAGTCGGTTTAGGTGTAAAATGAATCACTTGTACTGGGTGGTGTGCAATCAGCAGAAGCCCAGTGAGGGGTGGACCTTATTTATAAGTAATATTTTTTTGTCACTATCATAAGAGGGACATCTTCTCCTAGTTGATGATGTTGTTTGCTTTGACATGCACCAATTCACTCGAAAGACCTTTCGAACAAAAAATCTGACGTGGGCTTTCCAATTGCTGCGTTCAATGGATCAATGGACGCTGGTTATTCGCTCGAAATAATATTGAGCAGATAAAAAATGTTATGTCCTCGGTAAAGCCCATGATTCCGAATTCATGGAATTAAAGTACGTCTTTTTGTGTACGTTCCACACAGAAGAAAATGATGAGTTCAAACAGAAGCGTAAAATTTATTCTCGTTCAATGGCAAGCCAAAGCAAGCGTAAGCAACGAAACTGTTTGCAATTTTTCGTAAAATATACCTGATGTTGACGATATATGGCTAAATTTTACATGAGATATTCTATGAACATAACTAAGGTTCATGAAATATATATCAAATATGGAATATGTAAAGTATATATAAAGTGTACGTAGTTTGATACGGCAAAATTGGTGACCTGTTCTGGATAATGATTTTGAAGTCGTATACCTTGCGTGTTGAAATTTCCTTTCTGCTGATTCTAGGGAGCAAGAACATGTAACAAATGATGTCAGAACCTTTAAACTTAATACCATCAGAAGCACTCTGTGTTAATAGTTAATATCAAAATCCTGGTCAATGCTGGTTGCTAAAATTGTTAAAATTAGTAACTTCGACTGTCGAGACTGTGAAGAAGAATAATAAAACCAACAAGGAAACCTAATCGAATTTTCAGTAATAAGTACGTATGTCTGCCGCAGATTCAGTCGAAGCCTCATGTATTGAAGGCACTATATACATCTAAATAAGAGGAGAATGGAGAACGGATTGAAGGATTATTTGACCTACAAAATTATATAAATTATCTATGATGTATGATGTATGATATGCTCACTATTTGCTGCTTGGTGCTGATTTTATAACAGCAATCCGCTTTTATTTTTGCTGGCATAATAGTTATTGCTCCTGAGTTAGAAAAACAGAGAAGATTTAATTGAAAGTGAGTTAAAGACAAATGGACATAAAAAAAACAATGAGTAATGTTTAAATCATCTATGTAGTAAACTCAATAAAACTACAGTGACGGACAATACAATAAGACCAAAGCCTGATTTTCATACAAAATGGTCATGTTTGGGGGCTTGCCTTTCATTTTCTCGAGAACCAATTGAGCTGAAATTTCGGCTGTGGTCCAGAAGTAGCCTAAATTCTCATCTGCATTCAATCCATCATTTTTCATTCACCACTTTGAAAGTTACAGAGTCTGTAACTTTCAAAGGGGTGAATGGTGAAGTGGTGTCATACAGACACCGCGTACGATAAAACAATAAGACCACTTTTTGATTTCCATAAAGGATGCTCGAATTTGAGGATCTGAATTTTGATTATTGATGCTCGGGTTATTTTAATATCAGTATTCTATAGATTGTAATTTACACTCATCAACATGGCCTGAACTATGGATATCAAAAGGAGGTCTTATTGTTTTGTCGTAGGTGGTGTCTGTAGTTTCTGAAGCGGTGAGGGAAAAATTATGAATTTGTTAAAGATGAGAATTCAGGTTATTTTTGGGCTATTGCCAAAATTTCAGTTCAATTACTTTACGGGAAAGTGAAAGACAAGCCTCCAAACATGACCGTTTTGTATGAAAATCGGGCTTTGGTCTTATTTGTTTTGTCCGTCACTGTATATTATCAAATAAAATGATATTGCGAGTAATGATAAGGTAATGACAAAGATTGAACTGTAAAATCAGACACTAGCCAAATGGCACGCAGCGCTGCATGAATTAGGTCAGCTCAGATTTGGTAAAATGTCCATTTACAAACCGAAAATCAAAAATTCATTCAGTAATAAAGGGTGTTCTGATCAAAATTTGGTTAAACAGTATCAAAGTTTTTATTAATAAGTCGAATTCTTTTTCTTTTTCAAGTTCAGTTAATACAGAATACAGCAGAAATATCCAGCTAAGCTTCCTTTTTACCGAATGCGAACTGCCGGGTCTATCGTAAAATTTCACCGAAATCGGGTAATTGGGATTACCGAACGTTCAGCTGTTGAAAGTTCATTAAAAAATTACCGAATACCCTAAAAATTTTCTAAGTGTGTACCACTCCATGGTCTTTTTTCTGTAATGGCAAGATGCCAAATCCGGCCAAAATTGAACGGAACAATTGTGTGGCTTCAGGAAAGACAGTAGACGTTTTTGTAGGCACTCGCTCAGATAAATTTCCTGGTTGACAGTTCCGGTCGCAATGTAAACGTTGCTCTTCAAGCCACAGGTACAGATGGCCTGCCACACCAGATATTTCTTGGCAAACTTTGACAGTTTAATGTGCTTGAAAATATCTGCCACCTTTCCCCGTCCGGTTGCCGTATAAAATTCCTATCCAGGAAGCTGTTTAAAGTCTGCCTTGACGTAAGTTTCACTGTAGCACAAAATTAAACTTCGTCAGCATCGTCGTGTACAACTTTCGCGATCGTGCTTTGGCCGACGTGTTTTGTTCATCGTCGCGACTTGGAGTCACCACTTTCTTGTAAGTCGACAGTCCAGCTCGTTTTTTAGCTCTATCCACACTCTTTGAAAAAAATCATGTTAATTTAAGTCTATTTGGATGCACATAAAAGGAGCGGCCCGTTTGACCAAAATTTACGTCTGTTCTTAAATTTACAAGACCATAAAAACTCAAAATGATAACTTAGATGACGTGACGAAAAAATAAGTTGAGGTACACAACATAAAATTTGACGAATACTGCTACAGTTCAATCTCAAGGATCAATATCTTGTTACCGACAGGAAAAAACAAGATGTGGTAAAGAAGTTAAAAATAGGTACAGGGTGCGGCAGAAAATAATCCGAAAATGTTCAAACTTGAGTATTGGGTTAATTGGTGTAGCTAGTGACTAATTTCTGTCGAAAGTGTATTTTTTTATGTTTACTTTCAAGTGCTGCATCCAAACATTCTATTTGTTTTATTGCAAACTCGTCAAAATGTTCGCGAAAGAAGTGATCACCAGTTTGTTGCTCGCCCAGAAGAAGCAGAAAGAGATTGCCAAGGTGGTAGGGTGCCATTTATTATTTATTATATTACAAAATTCATCTGACAACACGGTCTACATGAATAAAACTTATACTAAACAAACTAAACAAAGAAATTCGAACTCAGCAATCGTCCCAACAAACATCGGTGTTGAATTAGAGCTTGTTCAAACAAATTTGGAGAAGCTATTCAGCTATTCTAGAAGAAACAGCTGAATAGCTTCTCCAAGTTTGCTTGAACAAGCTCTAATTCAACACCGATGTTTGTTGGGGTTGTCTAAAACTCTTAGTGCTAATACAAAAATCAAACAAACTGTACACACTGTTAAACGTACAACACATTACATGTAGTGGATCGTTCTGACCATAATCGGTGCGTCTAAAACTTAGCCTAAGGAAATCAGTGCGTCTCAAGTTTCGGGGAATGACGTTAATGTTGATTTGAGCCAAGATACAAGGTGAATCTATACAGCGGTTAGCACTTTTTGCACAAATAAAACTCTTTCCAGTTGTCGTCTTCTGCTCAACGTGTCCATTCCAAGAAGCCGGCAGCGATTCTGATACGGAGGCAGATCGGTAGGATCACGCCATGGCAGAAACCTCAGCGCATAGCGAACAAACCGTGACTGAACTTCAATCCTTGATGTCCAGATTCCAGTATACGGATTCCACACCACAGCAGCATACTCCTGAACGGATCGTACCAACGAGTAGTACAACGCACGTAAACAGTATGGATCTCTGAACTCATGGGCAATTCTAAAGATGAATCCTAAGTTTCGGTTAGCTTTAGAGATTACAAATGAGTAATGCTCTCTAAAGGTGAGTTTCGTGTCAAGATGTACTCCAATGTCTTTAATCACGGACACTCTCTCCAAATATTCACCACCAATGTTGTAGTTCCATGTGATTGGATCTTTTTTGCGAGTGAATGAGATCACCGAGCATTTGTTCGTACTGATGGTTAACTCGTTGATTCCACACCATTCCGTAAAAACGTCAACGAGTCTATTGAGCTCCCGACAGTCTTCGATTGAGCTAACAATACGATAGATTTTCAAATCATCTGCATACAAAAGCCGACACCCTCGTGGAAGTACACGTCCAATCGAACCCAACAATGGTTGAACGATAACATGAAGTTTTGGCCGAAGGATTTGTGGCCCCATAGCAGTCCAGATCTTAATCCGTTGGATTATTCGATTTAGGCATATGTTGAAGCACGAGCCTGCAAAACATCACACCCTAGTGTGAAAACCCTGAAGTCAACCATAACACGCATATGGCAGTCAATGTTGGAGGACTACGTCCGAAAGGCATGCTCTGGCTTCCGGCGTCGGCTCGAGGATGTTATTAATAAAAATGGAGGACACATTGAATAAATTTGTATAAAAGGACTTTACACAGATAACTGCACTCGAAAATGTTGATATTATTGCTTGAATTAGTTGAAAATGGGATTTCATCTCCAAATGCTTGTGCTATATATATATATATATATATATATATATATATATATATATATATATATATATATATATATATATATATATATATATATATATATATATATATATATATATAGTGTGAAGGTCTATTATAATATGAACTGAAAATTACATGTGTGCCGACTGCTGTTTAAAAAATGTATTTTGCCTCTATTTCCCGTTATGTCCTTCCATGTTATTAGGATGGATCGAAGGCAAGGATGATTCCAAAGCACGTGAATAGTAAAATTCGCAATATGACCTCCAGGCACACGATCCTCTGTAGTAGTATGATGTATGATATGTACTACCACCCATTGTAGCACGGAAACTAAGTCCGACAGCAATGGGCTCTCCTCTCTGTTAGACTTGATCAAGCTTTAATAACTACTGATTATCCTAATCATGCCATTGTATGAAGGGCCAAAAAGGAGTTGGGTGGATCGATAGGCAACATCACTTATACGTATCCACAGGGATATAAAGAATCTCCTTCCAACAACAAGATTGAACAATTGGTCATAAGAGCAAGCTATCTAACATGAGGATGCCCCAATGGGCGGGGAGAAGAGCCCGCCCTCTATTCACAAACTGTTAGCAATGGGGAGTTGGCATTCCCACTCTCCCCATCCAGAGTGCTTCAATCGGGTGCCCTGATGGTCCCTCCCATTCCCATGAAATATTTATATAATGGTGTATATATTTATGTAAATGAAAAATACTACAAGCCTTTGTATCTGTAATATATGATCTTCATTCGGTTGATCCTGTAATGCAATAAATGTTGTAAAATATTAAAGTGTAGCGTTCTGTGGTTCACACTTAAGCACGTTTTCGTTCGTTTTCAGCGATAGCAGCATTTCACCAAAATCTTGATTTGAGGTATCCTGAAAAAGTTTATTAAATCTATTGAAATTTATCAAAACTAACATTTATACAGTTTAATTTACTGTTGCCATGGTCACAATTTTCTACTTGATGCTGATTTTATAATAACAATCCGCTTTTATTTTTGCTGACCTAATAATTATTGCTACCGAGTTAGAAATGGGAAGATTTAACTGGAAGGGAGTTAAAGATAAATGGGCAAAAAAACAATAAGTAATATTTAAATCATCTATAAAGTAAAATCAATAAAACAATATTGCCAAATATAATGATGGTGTAAGTTATGATGAAGTAATGACAAAGAATGAAATGTAAAATCAAACACTAGCCAAATGGCACACAGCGCTGCATGAATCAGATCAGCTCAGAATTGGTAAAAAGTCCATTTGCAAACCGGAAATGAAAAATACATTCAGTAATAAGTGCAAAAGCCTACCACAGATTCCGTAATTTTCAAAAGCTTACCACAGCAGTAATTTTCTGCGTTTGATACTGGACATATTATATGCATCGCTAGGTGCAACGCTAGATGTCATAAATTGAAGGTATGTTTCGTTTTAACCCAGAACCCCCTAAACCAGGTTTGTTGTATAAAAAAAAAAAGGTAATGATATGATGGAAATAATACGATGTTGTAAAGAAATACTACATAATGTACATATAATAATAATTCAATGCCACTATTTGCCTCTTCCGCTGCGATGTTACATGATTGAAACTCCAAAGTAGAGAAAATTCCTCTCTCTCTAAAAAAATGTAAGAAACCATGCTATCTTTTCAAATACATAACGTGAGTTAGGTGGGCCAAAACTTACAACGATGCAAATGCGAAGCTGAAAATAGCATAAAAAATATTGTGAAAGGATGTTGTAATATAAAATGATAATAACAATTATATTTGTAATGTCTCCATATCTGCTGATCCTGCTGCAATTGTAGACGGACTTCCATTATCATAGCCAAGGAGGAAGAAAACAATTCAAAATTATTATACAATACTTGGGAATTTCATGGATGATCTGAAATTATATACCGTATAAAGAATACTTCCATTTTTCGTGGAAGGATAAGATTTCAGCATGCTTCTTTACCGGGGTCACGCTGCCTACATCGCCTTGGTGCGGCTGCCACCTAATGTATAGTTGGCGCGATACAGCGTTTCTTATTGAACCGCTGGATGCCAGGACAGACGCTGTTTGAGCCGCACCTCCTTGGTGGACAGACGCTCAGCACGCACCTCCTCAATCTAGCTGAAGTCAGAAGGACAACAGTGCCCAGGCTGCACTACCAGCTAAGTACGCAACCCTTAGCTGGCGGTCTTTGTCATCTCTTGACCCGTGGAAGCATGAGGTAGGAACTTGTGAGGACCATAGCTATGTTGCGAGGACGCACGCTCCATCCCAGATGTCTACTCACCATTTTGCAGCCCGGCACACGATCCTCTGTAGTAGGTGGAAAAACTACTTGATGTGATATTTCCACAATGGAACCGACTCTTAGCTTTGGGTCTTGACCAAGAATCCTTACTGAGCCCTTGCGGCACGACAAGCCGTCCAATAATTGACACAGTGACACATTCAAACCACTTATTTTATGTTGACAATACTAAAACTGAGTGTAGCCTGAATAATGCACAGTTTGAAAGAATCATGTAAATTTCTACATTATCTAATGTATGTATGTATGTAGGAAGCCACCATCCTAGCGTAGGCCTTGCCCTGCATGCGGTTCCACTTAACAGAAAGATCATGCTTTGTTACCGTTCTAAATTCAACATACTGCTGTATGAAGGGCCAAAAAGGGTTGGGCAGGCCCGTAAGCAGACACACTTACGCGAAACCTGCGGGAATAAAAAAAATCTCCTTCCAGCAATATGATCCGATAAAACGAATAACAAAATACGCAATTCGGTTAAGCTTTCCACTAGATGATTTGTTTGAGAAAGGCGCGTCAAATTCATTACAACTGTTGGAGTGGAATGTAACAATCATAAATGAAAGACACATCCCCTTCTAGACTCCGGTTGGCTGTCCACTCCATTGTCCAATTGCAACTTCAATGATGCCCTGGTGCACCCTCCCATCCCAGTATTGAAATGTTTTAAATCAATGAATTATAATAAGGTTCATGCAATATAATTATAATAAGGTTCATGAATTTAATAAGGAAATAAGTATTTAAAGCGAGCAAGTAATTTTATACAGCAAAATGGGTAGTCTGGGCTGGATAATGTTTTAGAATTGTACACCTTGCAGTAGAAATTTCTAAAATAGTGATTTCCTTTCTGCTGGTTCTATGGAGTAATAACATGTATTAGGATATTTTAACAGAATAATATCCGACGTACTCTGTGTTAACAGTGAATATCAAAATATAGGTCAGTAGATGTTAAAATTGATAAAATTAGTAACTACAACAGCCGAGCCTGTAAAGAGAAATAATAAACGGAAGCCTAAACGGACTTTAGGTAATAAGTACTTATTTCTGCTGCTGATTCAGTTGCAGCTTCTTGTATTCAAGGTACTAGATACTTCTATATCATAAGAGGAAGAAGGAAGGGTTAAAATGATCATTGGACATATAAGACAAAACAATCGATACCTATGAAGTGAAAATAATTAAAATTATGTTTATTCTAACATATAAACCACGAAAACAAAAGTAATGATAAAAATAAAATCAATATACAATGTCATACAAATTGATATACATTGTGGTGCAAAATTGATCGGACAAGAATATCATTTTGGTAAAGTAGGTGATAAAATTCAGAAATAAAATATGTTCAATAGTTTGTTAGTTTATTTTTCTTTTTTGAGATTAGATTTTTGGCATTTTGATTTTAAAAACATTATAATATTTCATAAACAAAACTATATAAATAAAAAATATTGATTTGTTAAAATTCAAGGTGCAAAAATGATCGGTCAAGATGTAGAAATTACATTTTTCGATTTAATAATTAAATAATTTGAATGTTTCAATAATGTGTATGTCCTCCTTTGTACTTGATCACTTCTGCCAAGCGTCTTGGCATAGATTCGACCAAGTTTGCGTTGCTTCTGGACGAAGAGTGTTCCTTACAGCTTCAATCTCTTGCATTAATTGCTTTCTGTTGGAAATATGTTTCTTTTGCAGTCCAATTTCATCCCATAAATGCTCGATTGGGTTTAAATCTGGGCTTTGGGGAGGGTGATCCAGCACGGTTATGCTTTTCCCGGCCAAATACTCTGTCACAAGCTTCGACTTGTGCTTGGGTCGTTGTCGTGCATAAATACAAAGTTGCTGCCCAGTCGATATTTCCTGGTAGATTTTGAGATGTTACGTTCCAGTTTATATCTCTGTAGTCCTCCTTGAACATTATCCCTTCGATGAATTCCGTGGTGGCCACTCCAGCATAGAACATACCACCCCATACCATAACTGATCCACCGCCATGTTTCACATTTCCACGCATATTTTTTTCTTTCTAGAGCGGTCCCATCAGTTCTCCAAACTCTAACACGGCCATCTGAAGCTCTGACGTTGAACTTACTTTCATCTGCCCATAATACTTTGTTCCAGAACGACATCGGCTTGTTAACATGCTTCTTGGCGTAGACCAAACGCTTCACTCTGTTCTGCTCACTGATGAATGGCTTTTCCCTAGGCGTGCGACTCTTGATTCCTATTTCGTTCAAGGCTCTACTGATGGTGAACCGACTTACAGTTTTGCCGACGATGGGTTCCAGATCGGCTGCCAACTTACCACCACTAATGAACGGATCTTTTTTGACAGCTTGTGCCAAATACCGTTTGTTTTGCTGTGACAAAACCCGGGGACGACCACATCTGCGACGGTTTTCAATGCTGTCGGTAATTTTTTGTCGGGAGATGATGTCCGATACCGTAGACTTAGGAATACCAAGGGATTCAGCAATCTTCCGAACCGTTTCCCCGGGTTTATGAAGTAAAATAACATTACTTCGTTGAGCTACCGATGTTTCCTTCCTGCAGGCCATTGTGAACTTTCAACTTCTGATAAATTTGCTAATAAGCGTTTTGCATTAGTATTAGTGAAATCAAAAATCGTCTCTGCATTAAATCATACACTCAAACTAGTTTGATAATTATTATCGTTTGTTTTTGTTACAATTTCTATGGTTGTCCGGTGACTTATGCACACTGTTTTTCAAGATATTGTTAAAAAAAAAATTTCACAAAAAAACCAAACATAGCAGATAACTTTTAATAGTGAAAATGAATATATCTAAGAAAAACGAATATTGAAAAGCAATAAAATGGAAGGTGAAAAACAATAATTTAAGTTTTACGAGCGAATTCACGAAGCTATCAAATGTGTCCGATCAATTTTGCTCCACAGTGTACATAATACAGTGAAGGGATATTATAAAATGAACTGATACCAATTCTATTTACATTTACATGTCTGCAGATTGTTGTCCTGCTGCAATTGTAGAATAACTTGCGTAACCAATATGAACCTGAAAATTTAGACAATATATTATAGATGTAAATTTCTACATTATCTAATGCACATATATGGAATGCTTAATTTCATGGGAAATTTCATGCGTCTGTAAAAATGCATTACTTTCTTCTGTGTTCCTTTAATCTTGTACCATACCGTTATATTTGAATCAAACGGCCGTTCTCAAATAATCATACTTTACCCAACGTGACCTTTACTATAATTCACATCGTCAAGGGTGCAGACAAAATGCATGCACTCAGTGCTCTTCAAAGTGCAATGTATCGTGTCGAAGAATCAGCAATGCAGATCAGCGGTGCAACAAATCTCTCCTGCATCTGCAGACAACCTGGTGCCACCGTACAGCAGCTGGTAGCCGAGGTCGCCAAATTGAATTTATTAACTCCAATAACCAGCTCACAACCCCAATCCTCCGACGCGAATCTACTCACGGTTCCATTGTGTCCGGATATTTTTCCGGTGCGTTACAAAACTTGTAACGCCTTCGACAGCTCCACGCCACGCCACACCGCCAGGCCCACTCAGCAGTTTCATGCGAATGATCATTAAATGTCATTAATTACCCACTCGACGCTCGACGGTGCGACGTCCTATGTCCAAATGTAGAAAAAAAAATGCATACTCGACAATTCATTGTTCTGCCCGGCTTTGGCACATACAGACGCTCCAAATTACCCACAAACAAGTAAGGAACATTGAGTGGAGTCTCGACGACGCGAGGAGGGCGTGCTGAAACATAAGAAGAAGAAAGGAAAAAAAAACTAGATATTTCCACGACATTAGTCAGTCATTTAGCAGTTGGGCCAGTAGGATATTGTGTTGACGAGTCGAAAACCTGAAGAACCGAGCTGTGGTGGCTGCAGCACCGATTGGGTTACCACCAGTGCGCTTGCTGCAGGCTGTAGTGGGAGTGTGGGAAAAAATTAACTCCGGGCCGAGTGATGCTAAAAGGCAGTTTGGTGGCTGATGATGCCTTCAGCCAACTCCTCACAACACACCGGGTACAATCAACAAGCGACAAATGACGGCGAAGAACGATGCCATAATAATAGTTTAGTGCAGCATGGAACTGAGCATGGCAGAATATGGTAATCATGGCTGTTTAGTATGGTTGAGCAATATTGTTTGTCTTCGCCAAAACGAGCTTTTCTTCTTTTACATTTTTCCCACCCATTCCGAGAGGTAGAATTATTCTGAACAGGGTGGAGATGGTCATTGAAAATTAAACAAAAAAAAAAAAAGAGCTGAGAAGGGAAATTCCGCTTTTATTGAACGTGTCAAGCTAATGATTGATTTGAGGGCAACCTATGTGTAGTGGTTGCATGGCACACATGAACAATTCGCGAATGATTCAGGAGTTTGAATACACATCTATGGTAAGATCTGGCCCTTCTTTCGTGTTTCATTTTTGGGTAAATATTTGCGCAAGCCTGTTTTCAGGGACGGAAGTAATTGAAATTGAATGACATACGTTGAAAAATTTTAAATGTCCAATTTGTCCATGGGTTCTCGAAATATATGTTAATTATTTTTTAATTCTTCAGTGTTGTGATATGTCACGTGTGAGTTTCTTCCATGCATCCGGCTGAGGAGGTCTTTCGTATTGAGCATTTTCTTGACTCTCCTGAGTATAGAGTCTATAGATATCGATTGACGCAAATTTTGAAATTTCGGTCTCGTGATAAAGGCTGACTGAAAGTGAATTTGTACGCACAATAAGACCTGTAATTCGTGATTTATTCAGTTTAAAAAGTCCAATAATGGTTGCTTTACAGTACTTTTATTAAAACTTCAAAGTTACAGCATTAGATGGTTACATTTCTCCAGTTCGAATGAAATCTCGAATCTTTCTCTTGATGGAGCCCATCAGCGCCCGCACAGTGGAATCGGACACGGAATAGGAGCATTTCTTCCATTTTCCCGCATTTGCTGGATGTCCTTGACTGCCCTGCCGCTTCGTCGAAGTCGCTGCTTTGAAATTGCGCAGTATTTTTCGATTGAATTCATTGCCCCTATGCTTGCGGATGAACGGCAATACATGATTTTTCAGGCATTCTTCGATGTAAACTTGGGATGTCATCGTCATGTGACGAATGGTTCCGTTTGCAGGCCACAACCGCAAATCGCTTGCCAAATAATGGCCTTCTTCGCAAACTTATCGGCAAACACGAACTTGAATCTTCCCGGCACATCCCCACGTCCAGTCGCGATGTAATCTTTTGATCGGGAAGCTGCTTAAAATCGACAGCACCTCAACACCTTGCTGCGCAGCTGACGGTCCCAGGTTCCAGTTTTTTTCGTAGGTCCGCTGGTTCCTTTCCACACCAAGGGTTCCCTTTTAGGTTTTGAGCCTCGAAAACTGTTGTTTTTGGCATCTTCAGCACTTTAGGCAGCTTGGAACCGAACCACTCCGGATTTTCTAGATCTTTGTGCACAATAGTTTTTTTTCTTTCGAGTTCCATTTGACGTTATTTCTGAACGCGAATGACTACTTTGATCAAACTTGCTCCAGTTGTTCTCTATAGAAGTGTAAACAAACCACTGTCAAAGATTTTTGATTCCCAACCCTGTCCACGTTAAATTTCGGACACCAAAATAATAGCAGCAAAAAAAAGTTACACATAATTCAACAAAACCGATTGTTTATTTCACAATAATAGAGTTATATCTACATTAGAAACAGTTGATTAAGATGTTAATCCTTCTTTCTGTAAAATTCTCAAACTTTCTGTGGTACACCCGCCATCAGGTTCCGTACGGTATCCTCAGATACGCCCGCCGTGACGATTCTCCATCTTCTCTTGAAATCATCGGTACCATTTGCTTTCTTCTTAGTTTCGAAGAGTTTCCGCTTAACTAGAGCCCAGTACTTCTCTATTGGGCGAAGTTCTGGACAGTTTGGTGGATTGGCTGTTTTTGGCACGTATTTGACCTCTTGTACCTTATACCATTCCAGGACGGATTTCGCATAGTGACAAGAGGCCAAATCAGGCCAAAACAGAGCTGGAGAGTCGTGGCTTCTGATAAACGGTAGCAACCGCTTTTGCAGACATTCTTTCTCGTACACATCCTTATTGATAGTGCCGGTAGAGACGAAACTTTTAGATTTTCGACCACAACTACATATGGCCTGCCAAATCAAATACTTCTTCGGGAATTTGGACACCTTCTTTGTCCGAAAATGCTCGGCAACGGCGTTCCTTTGCATTGCGGTATAAAAAAGCCAGACCCGGAAGCTGTTTAAAGTCTTCGAGTACGTATGTTTCGTCGTCCATTATGATACAAGAAAATGTTTGCAAAAAATTGGTGTAAAGCTCCTTAGCACGACTTTTTGCAGTGAAATTTTGCTTGTCATCACGGTTGGGCACCTTTTTCACTTTGTACGCCTTCAGTCCTTGCCTCTGCTTCACTTTTTGTACGTATGATTTTGACTTCCCAACTTTGCGAGCCACATTTCGCACAGAAAGATTGGGATTTTTCTCAATAATGGCTACCACCTTCTTGTCCATTTGTCGGGAGCATACTTTTCGATTTGTTCCACTTCCAACCTTCCGATCCACAGTCAAGCGCTGGTCAAATGATTTGCAAACACAAAACACGGTACTTTTCGGTAGTTTTAGTTTCTTGGCAAGATCGCGTACCGATAAATTCGGATTTTGCTGCCGTTCGTACAAAATGCGTTTGCGCACTTCCACTTGATTCGACGCCATTTTACTGAATGTAACAAGAATGTTAAACATGTTGTACCACGAAATAAAGTGGAGAGTTTCAGCTGTCATATAAGTGAAACGTTTCAGCGATCCGTGAAATAATTCAAAATCTACACTGAAAGAAAAGTGTCCGAAATTTAACGTGGACAGGCTTTTCTCCCTTTTCCTTTAAAACATTCTTTTTTTTCCCCCATTTCATTGAATTTCCTAATTTTTTCTTGTTCATCGTGTTTTCTTCAAATTGGGAGACTCAATTAAGATAATTATTCAACCAAAGTTTTCATTTAATGCATTTTCATCATGATGAAAAGTAATATCACAAGATTCTTCGCGGAACATTTGAAATCAATTGAAAAAATTTACCAATATTTGTTTCTTTTCCAAAGATAAACAACTTTGCCGACGTCATCAATGTCTCCTAGAGGCGATAGTAAAACATTTCATGTTGCCTCCCTATACGGATGGGTTCCGAACTATTTATTAATGGAAATTAATGGAACTTATTACAAGAAGAAACTTTGCTATGGCTTTCTTCTGAAGATGAATTAAACTTCCAAATAAATGTAAAGAACAGGGATCTTTGCATAGCTTCCGTCTATGTCCCACCGAGGACATCAATAAACCGTCGTCAACTCTGGAGTTCAGTTAAATTACTTCCATCTCCAGTTCTGATTCTCGCTGATCCAAACTCCCACGGTACTGCTTGTGGTCAACAATACGATGACAACCGAGCGGGTATTTTCTATGACTTATGCGAGATTTCAATATGATGGGGAAGCGACACGAATAGCCAAACCTCCTGCCAGGGAGGGTTGACTTGACATATCTTTGTGCTCTAGTTCACTATCATTAGATTGTCAGTGAAAGGTAATCAATGATCCCCATGGTAGTGATCACCTACCAATTATTACCTTAATCAAAAATGGTTGTCGAAAGACAGATCAGTCAATCTATGTTCCTTATGACCTCACGAGGAATATTGATTGGCAACATTTTGCATCGGCGGTAATCCTTGGTATTGATTCTACCGATCCTCTTCCATTATTGGATGAGTATCGTTTCCTTTCCGAATTGATGTACAAAAGTGCATTAGAAGCTCAGAAAGCAAGTGTTCCAGGAATGCTCTCAAATAAGGAAAGGAAATGGCAGGGTAATAAAACATCAATGGAAAAAAATAGCAATAAAAATGTGTGAAATCGCCACTAAATTCTTAAACACTGTGCCAACGAAAAAATAACAATTCGCACTAGAAAAACTTAAAATAGCAATAAAAAATTGATAATTCACTTTCAATAATTCAAAAGTGACCGGTAAAACTTTCAAAAAAAGCAATGGTAATTAGTATAAACGCAATAATAATAGTTTTCTGTCATAATAATAAGTTCTAGCACTATACATGTGACAAAAATCTTCAAATCTTTCAAATCTTCCAATTGAAACCAAACAAATCGCAATAAAAAATCAAAAAATTAAAAACAAAAAATTAAAATAATTTGTTTGATTTTAATTGGAAAGATTTGAAAAAATTAAAGACTTTTGTCACATGTTAAGTGCTAGAACTTATTATTATGACGGAAAACTATCAGCTTATTATTGCGTTTATACTAATTGCCATTGCTTTTTTTGAAAGTTTTACCGGCCACTATTGAATTATTGAAAGTGAATTATCAATTTTTTATTGCTATTTTAAGTTTTTCTAGTGCGAATTATTATTTTTTCGTTGGCACAGTGTTTAATAATGTAGTGGCAATTTTGTGAATTTCCATTGCTAAATGTTCATTAATTAGTGCCAGTATATATTTTAGTCTTAAGGAAATTGTTAGAAAAAATGATCCTATCAAGACTTGACCGTTGGGTTGAATCGAACAACCTACTATCAAATACGCAATTTGGTTTCCGAAAGTGCAAAGGAACAAACGATTATTTAGTGTTGCTTTCATCTGATATACAACTGGCCTTTGCACACAAGGAGCAATTGGTTTCAGTATTTTTGGATATTAAGGGCGCATTTGATTCAGTTTCCATAGATATACTGGCAGATAGTCTACACAGTAGTGGTTTACCAGGAATTTTAAATATTTTTTTGTATAATTTACTTTCAGAAAAACAAATGACCTTCAATCTAGGCCAACTGACAATTTCCAGAATTAGCTACATGGGCTTGCCCCAAGCCTCATGTTTAAGTCCCTTGCTTTATATTTTTTATGTTAAAGATATTGATAAATGCTTGGAAAATAGATGCACGCTAAGACAACTTGCAGACGATGCTGTGATCTCCTTTAGAGGTCCACGTGCGGAAATCTTGCAAAGACCATTGCAAAATTCCCTAGATAATCTGTCCATTTTGGCCTGAAATTTGGGGATCGAGGTTTAAAACTGAATTGGTAGTGTTTACTAGAAAGCGGCTCCCTGCCCAACTGCGTCTCAAGCTGTTGGGAAGAGACATTACCCAATCTTTGACCTTCAAATACCTTGGAGTCATGTTTGATTCGAAATGCGCTTGGAGTACTCACATTGCGTATTTGAAACAGAAATGTCAACAAAGGATCACTTTCCGGGACATGGTGGGGTGCTCACCCGGAAGACCTCATTAAACTCTATAAAACAACTATTCTTTCAGTTCTCGAATATAGCTCTTTTTGCTTCCTCTCGGCAAGAAATAGCCACCTCATTAAATTGGAACGCATTCAATATCGTTGTTTACGTATTGCCCTTGGCTGTATGCATTCAACGCACAATATGAGCCTGGAGGTTCTAGCAGGAGTGAAACCCTTACAGAACCGCTTTTGGGAGCTCTCATCTAGAATACTGATCACGTGTGGAATCAGTAACAACCTTGTGATTGAAAACTTCGAAAAAATGCTCGAATTGAGTACCCAGTCTAGATTTTTACGAATCTATATTAACTATATGTCATCTGATATTAGTCTTCCATGCTATAATTCTCCTAGTGCACACTTTCCTTATCACAGTGCCTCCATTGACTATGATCTCTCCATGAAACAGGCTATTCAAGGAGTTCCAGATCAACTTCGACTTATTTTAATTCTCCATATTTTTATTAAAAACTACAAGGGACAGCCCAATGGGGTTGTACGCTAAGTAGACGTAGGACAACGTAGCAATGCGTAATAAATGTTATTATTATTTTTAATAAGCCTGTATTAAAATAGAGACGACATTGATCGATTGGAATAAGCGAAATCTTGCCTAAAAATCATTGGGGTTGTGTATAACACATGACCGGTTGATGAAGATTAAGTTAAACCTTTGATTAGTTTCGCTTGTTTCGTAGCGGATGTACTGTAGTAAGGTAACATAGGCGTAGCCAGGATTTCAAATAGGGGGGGGGGGGGAGTTTTTTTTTAGAGAGAGAGAGAGAGAGAGAGAGAGAGAGAGAGAGAGAGAGAGAATTACATCGTCTCCAACCAGTGGTTGCACATACTGAACAATTAACATTAACGGACACTTAACGGACAATACAACGCCCGGTGGACCAGTAGAGTAGGATCATTTTCATGTTCCGACAGATGGAGCGGGAATGGAGCCCCATTTATGTGACATTACGCCTGAATGCGGGTGGATTATCTTCTCTACTCTCACCCAAAGTATTTGACAATACCCGTCCGTTTCTTGCAACAAGATTAAACAATTCTAGGCTTGTTCTGGAATAAAAAAAAACGATTTTAAAAACTTTCGATTTTTCCCATGTTTTTAAATCAAACCACATTGAATGCCAAACATTTAACGGATCATGTTGGATTTTTGTATAGAATAACCACCGAATTTGTTTGCAGTTTGTACTGAAAATGTACTTTTTATCCGCGACCCTCTCACCCAAAGCAACACAGAAGAAACACCGTTTTTTACTCACCATGCTCACACCGTTTGAATAGATTATATTTTTTTAATGGTTGTTCAAATAATAAGTGATTAGCTTTTAACAAACATACATTTTGAGTTTTGGTGGTTTATAGCTTATGGTTTGTGTCCCCTTTGCTCACCTTTAGTATAATTATTTTATCTGATATTTTCTAAACAGGAACATCAAACATAACCTTTTAAAACGACGTAAGTAACAAATGTAAGCAAGCTGTGTTTTTTGTGCTGAATTGTTGCTACTTGCATTCTCAACACACGAGTAGTTAGTAAATAATTTAAGAAATTTTATTCATCAATGACGAAAAGAAATTCATATGCGTTCCAACAGCTATTCCTCAATATTTTAAAAATAATTTATGTACACATCTGCATCTGCGTTTTGAAATTTGAACCGATTTATCTGATATGATCCAACTGAAACACGTTCTGTCGAAACACGGTATATGTAGCAATCATGTGTATCTGAGTAGTATGAAACCAAAACGGTGTATCATTGAATTACATTAAAATTGTAGTTCAAATTCGAGAAATACAACCATTTTGCATAGTTTTCTATTCGTGGTTATTTCAGCTGCATGAAAAAACATTCGTTTTGTTTTGTTTGCTTGTTTTTTTTTTTTAATTACATGCTGGAAAATATTATACTTACTTTTGAAAAACTTTCGAATGTCCATTTATGGTACTTCTGGATAAAATGAATCAAATAACTGCTTTAGACTGCTTATAATTGAAAAAAAAAACCGTATGTATTTTACCCGATGATTCGTTTTGTTATGAAGGTTCTTCTGTTTATAAACACGCGCAGAACCATCGCTTATTCTTCCGGTCTTCCTCTAAACTACCACCGATTGCTTGTCGATCTGCCAAACTTGGAAGACATCTGCATGGAGTTATCTCAAATTATAATAATCCGTCCAATCTATCACAAAACGTTGCGATTGGTTGAGCGGACTGGAGATAATGAAATCCATTTGTATAAGGCCAAGTCTCTCCCGGTTGGTATTAAACCGATGAGCATGGATATCAATAGAAACATAAAGTTTCCAGAAGGCACAAAATGCATCTACGGACTCTTATTTTTACGAAATCCCTCAATTTCAATTTTTAATGGATTAGCATAGATTGTTCATTAGACACTTCAACTTGATTGATACAGTTATTAGTTACAGCAGTGCAATAGATTGTAGAATACAGTAGTAAAAATTGTAAGTTACGAAAAAAGAGTTTGGTTCGAGCATCGGCTGTGAAAGGTTGTGTCGATGCTTTATTACGCACTATTTTCCTATCGAGCATGGCGCGTTTCGTGTTGTTTCGGTTATCTATAATTCGGTGTAACGAGTGATCGAGTGAGCACAGTAAGAGAACAACGAAGCGTCTCTAAAGTGTTCATAAAATTATCCTTGTTTTCCTAACGGAAAACCACCATCACACTTTGTGAGTGGCTTCAATAGCATCCTTATTATTGGTTTAACTCAGATCAAATCGGATTTCCAACATTATAAAAAATCACCTTGTTTTTCCGATGAAAAAACACCATTACATCCTTACTGTTGTAATCGGTTCGAATCAGAAATCGGTACTAGTATTTAAATATTTTACTAAACGAAGCGTGAATTCAGCTTATTGTTTACCAAAACGAACCCTGCTGCCACCCAATCTTGTCATCCAAAATCCCAGTGATTTCTCGTGGAAGTGCGGCGGTGGTCTCGGCTTCCAATAAAACGTCCAAATAAACGTTAACGCATTCCTACCCTTTCCTTATTTGACCTGCATTCGGGCGAGGCCAGCGCCGGTATTGCCTTAGTTTGGGATCACCAGTTTTACACATTGAGCATGTTTGCATCATCTGTTGATCTTCTGAGTAATAACAGCTGAACTGGCAGTAACGGAATAACAACTTCGGGCGGTCAATCATTCTCATTATCCTGCTCATGCTCATAAAAACGGATAAATTATTTGAATAGGATAAGACAACTGCAACTTCTCGCCCTGACTAGCTTGCTGTTCTGCTTCTCACACGCTGACTCAAACTGTAAGATATGATCAACATATATTCTCAATAATACGAAACTACAGTACCCTAAAACGGGGAAAGCGGGGTAACGGGGCGGTTTGACCCATGCCATGAATAGTTCAAATAAATATGTTTCGTTGATCCTTTTTCTAACTATCAACTGTGTTTCTTAATCTAGTAGTATTTGGCTTCTGAAAGCTATAGCATAGGTTTGAATATTCAGTTTTTTGATTAACCAAGAACTGAACATTTTATTGAGCATAGCTTCTTCAACTTTCAGCTAGCGGGGAAAAAAATCAATCAATGCTTATCTAATAGCTAACATTACAGATTAAGAGATATTTCCCTAGTAGCACATTTGTTTCAACCCAGTAAAGGTGACTGCTCTGTGACTCAATTAAGTCACAATAGAGCTGCTGAAACCAGTTTTGACTGTTGTGTGCTGCTTGGGGTTTTTAGATACTTTAGGCTACATAGGTTGGGTTCTAGGTTAAAGGAAAAATATTGTAATAAAATTGTTACTCGTTACTATTTAAAAACTATTATATAATTACAACTTTTTTCTCATGGATGTCAATTTTTTACGCTTTTTTGCTACAACTTGTTACAAAATCGAGGCAAGTTCGCGTAATTTGGCTTTTTTATTTAGGCAAAGGAGCAATCTGACAAACATCCCAAGCAACACAAAATCGTCATATTTGGTTACAGTGACTTGATTGTGACTTAATTGAGTAGTATTGGAGTAACATCAACTGTATTGCAACAAGTTACCTTGCAACCTTCTAGAGATAAAAAATAAATAATAATATATTGAAACAAATAATAAAATTCTAAAAATAAAATCAAAACTTAGGGGGGGGGCAACGGCCCCCCCCCCCCCCCCCCCCCGGCTACGCCTATGCCACACACACACCACACTTTTCCCCCCCCCCCCCACCCCCCAACACACCCCCCCCCCCTTCCACCCACCAACCCCGCCCCCCCCCCCCCCCACCCCCCCCCCCACCCCCCCCAACCCCCCCCTTCCCCCCCCCCCCCCCACAGGCCCCGCCCCCCCAATCCCCCCCCCCCCCCCCCCGCCGCCCCCCCCCCCCCCCCCCCCAAACGAACAAAAAACGAAGCCCCTATATCTCGTCCGACACGTATGAAACGTTCGTTACTTAAATTTGAAATCTGTAATAGAAAAGTACTGTGCATTTAGTAAATTTACTCTGAAAAAGCGGCATTATAAGTCATCACCTTATATTTGCGTTAATTTCAATAGCTGAATGTAAAAAATCAATAGTTTTCAATATTGGAATCGAAGCGTAGAAAATGTCCCGATCGATTGGTGCACACATTTTTGAAATCAATCGTGGAATGACTTAGTTGTTAACGTTCAAAACCTATATATTTTTCGTGACGCTCCAAATTTTCGCAAATTGAACGTGTACCCCAGTCTTGGAAACACAGACGTAGTCCTACGTCAAAACCTTCCGTTGTTCTATGCTGATTCGGTGGTCTCACCCACCGACGTCGTTCATTTGGCTTATTCCGAAGCTCTTGTACGCGTCGCATTACACGAGCAGCACAAATTGCATAAAGAATATTAGCTGCCATTTCACTATTGGTGTTTAATTTCAACTTTCCACAGAGCTTAAAACGTGCCCACTTGCTTTTTACTTTGCCATTCCAAAAACAAACAAAAGTCGACGTCTAAGATGCCGCACCTACCGCTGATCATTGCGTATATAAATAGCGGTTGAGGTGGTGGCTTCGCTACACTGATAAAAAAAGCAATAATAATATCTATGTGTCCCACACATGATTTTTTGATCAACAAATGATATCAATTTGTATCCACACAATGTTTGGCTGAATGTCCAGAATGTTTCAAGGTTGATGGTTTAGTCTTGTTTCTCGAAAACTTTGAAACGTTCCATTGCTGTTCATTGAACCTGGTGTTAAAATCAACAATAAATATTACATTGATAATGTTTTCAAAAACCATTTGCTTTCCTTCGCCAAAAAAAACACTACAAGAACGCGTCATACTGCATCCAACAAGAATCTGCACCGTCCCACCAAGCGAAAGCTACCCAGCCTTGGTGTGGGGACAATTTTGAGGATTTTATTTCGTCGAACGAATAGCCTGCCTCTTCACCTGATTTGAATCCTCTTGACTTCTATGCATAGGACTACACGGAAGTACTAAGCGTGGAAGCTTTTAAGAAATGTTTGATGAAAATATGGAATGATACACCTCAAGATATCATACGCGTCAGTGTGGCGCTTGCCAACAACGCATGCGTCTTGCAATTGAGGCAAAGGAAGACAAATTTGAACTGAATTAAATTATGACTAACAGGAAACACATTGAACATTAAAATTCATGCAAGCTTCTCATTTTTTTTTTGGACTTCCCTTTCACCCTGTAACGAAAGAAAATAAACCACAAAACATTCATCGAAAACATGACTAACTGGTGTAATCTGTAATGTTATTACTGCACAAATTCGTCACGCACCCTGTATACATGAAATTAACTTTTTCAAAACGCTACTCGTTAGATATACAACCTGCATTACGAAAATGGAGTTCACCACGTGGTGAGTGTGCACCTGAAGCCTCGCACGCGTGTATGCGCGTTGCCTTCGTTCGTTGGTTCTAACCAGCAAATGGCAGTTTTCTTCATTGCATTGGTCTGCTTTTTTTTCCTCCAAACATTTCCCCCCCAGCCACTACCCCCCCCACCGGCCTTTTCCTCCCGCATCATGCTCCGCAACCAACCACATCATCCACCCGACCATTCCCCCTTCGACCGCAGTTCCCCACCCCCTCAACCAATCTTAAACAATATTATTTCTCAATTTCAATCGGAAACATTTTTCAAACAGATGTATGTCATTTTGTAAACAAAGAGGGGAAGTAAGATTCAAAAGTAAATTTCTCGAAATTCTCAGTACCCTCACATAAAGTAGCATCACAATCATGTAAAGCAATGTTATTCCTTGTGTTGGTGGCCCAAGTTTGCATGAAAGTGCCAAGGGTTCCGAGAAATTTACGTTTGAATCTTACTTACCCTCTTTGTTTACAAAATGACATACGTCTGTTTGAAAAAGTACCCGAGAATTGTAAACCCCCAAACAAAACCAAACCCCCCAACCCACCAACCCAAACCAAACGTAACTTAAATGATAAAGAAGGGCAAAAACCAAAAGGCCCAAAGCCCCACACCCCCAAAGACACAACAAACCCAAACAAAAACCCCCCACAACCAGGAACAAAACAACACCACCAAGGCACCCCAAGACCAAGAAACCCAACGAACATTAAATGATAAGAGAAGGGCAAAAAACCAAAAAGAGGGACGGATGGACGAGGATGAACAAATCGAATTGAAACATTTGATAACCTACCTAACTACAATAACATAAACCTAGATTACAAGCTGTCTAATAATCTGTCTGGGGCGACGTCAGACAGGATTCTCTGAACCTTTCCAGAATTATAAGTATTTTTCTCGACGAGGATCTGGAGACCAGCCAGGGTGGATCTGAGAATTTCTATTTTTTTGAGGACTGTTCAGAACCATTCAATGGACGCTGAACTGAACCAGCGGCTGGATAGTCAAGAAGAAAATGGATGTTGCTCGTTGCCTCGAAAAGGTGTAGCCTGCGAGGTGAACTTCCAGACCAAGTGAACCAATTCTCAAATCGCCAGTTTCATATTGACTGCTGCCTGAACTACCTGAAGTTTCCGATGGAAAACCATACTCGACCACGGGGAGATTTATTTGCTATTGCAACGACCTCCAATAAGCTTCGTATATCTGAACATCATTTTGCTGTGCCCTAAACCTCTTCTACTCCAACGGACTACAAAAGGGTTTTCTCCACCTTTAGACTGAAAACATAATCGCTCCAATCAAAGCTAACATCATTCGATTATGTGTTCACATTGCAAAAACCTTTCAGCCAAAGCCGGTACATCCGAGACTTATCACGTTGGCTAATTACGATGAGTGCTGAAAAAATCAAATTTTTTCAATGAGTTTTTTGCAAATGAGTTGTTTAATGTATACATAAAAATTCAATTCGACACTCAAAAGCTTTGAGAAAAGAAACACTTTTCACAACTGATTATTTAATGAGAGAAAGAAGGCTTCCACTCTTCACTACTACGTGATGATTAAAAAAACATATTAACTGCTATTATTGCTAACTTATTCAAGACTTATACTAAAAACAGTGCGCCTTTGATTTATTTTCAATATTCAATAATTTATACATGTTTTATTGTCAATAGCATTTAATGCGTCAGTATTAACCCGATGAATCGAATCTGTGAACATCACACAGTAATCAGTTCTCCCCCAGAGCTTCAGCAGCATGGATCATTCGCTTTATCAAAGCTTACCTCCGGAGCTACGGGTTATGTCCTTTCAACTATGGGTTACGAAGTGGACAGGACTCGTAGGACCCCAAGGAAAGTTACATCGATTTTTCATTGCTTTCGGCTGGGGAACCTTCGTTGTAATAGTTCCAAAAACCGTCCTCGGAATGGGAAGCGACCGGTTCGACCTAATTATCAAAGGACTGTCTGAACTGCTGTTTCAGACCAATATCTACCTTTCGGCAGCTTTGCTCGTCTGGCAGTTGTCATCCTTTAAAGGAATGCTAAACCGTCTGAGCGAAATCGTTAGAAAAGGTAAGTTTCAAAACGCTTCCAGTTTAATTTGAAGTGACATCATTTCTAACATGCATCCTTAGTTACCCTCGACAATCAGTTCAAGCAATGCTACAATCTGATCTGTGCGGAAAATTCCAAAATCAACAAATTTTCCAAATTTTACGCCATTTACGTTATCAACGGATCATTGTTTTATTGCATACCTCCAATGACCCTTAGCTATCTGCGTTACTTTGGCTCCAGCAGCAATGTTACCGATGAAGGCGCATCACAATCCAATCAGTTTGAACTATCCATGGAACAAGAGTAAGCAGGTGAAACTCTAAGAGCAGTTCTTCTAACATTGATTACCTTGCGCTTTTCGAGACAGATTCTATGGCCTGCAAATCCGTACCAATTTTCTACATTACCACATATTCATGGCGTGCTCACTGTTGGCCTGTTTCACTGGGGCGTACATGTCTACGATCAAGGTAACCGCGGTTGTCGGTGGGCTAAGATCGAGCTCTTTGGCCTACCGATTGGTAGCGATGCAGATTCGAAAAACAAACGATTCCAAAGATATTCAACAGGAAGAACTAAAAACCGCGACGGCAGACATAAAGGAAATCATTGAGCTACACACCACGGCCCTAGAGTATGTTTTTGAATTCAATTTTGTGGAACGGTAATTGTGATGTGATGTTTCATCAGGATTACAGATCTTCTGGAGAACATGATCAACATCCCCTTGGCGACGCAGTTTCTTACATGCCTTCTGTACTGGTGCCTGGTAATGTTCTACGTCTCAATCGTAAGTAGGGTAGATCACTCTTCGGAAACCCACTTATCATTTGTCTTCCAGGACATCAATATGAGTCTAGTAAACGTGGCAATTCCCTTCGTTGTGTCGTTGATCGAAACCTATGCCTATTCGTATCTTGGTTCGGAGTTGACCGCAGAAGCGGAGAAAGTCGGACAAGCCATCTACGAGCTGCGGTGGTACGATGATTCCGTAGAACTACAGCGATTCTATTGCTTGATCATACAGCGATCGATGCGGCCGACGGGCACCACGGCAATCAAGTTTTTCCTCGTTGGGATCGAAAAGTTTGGTGGGGTAAGAAAAATGAGTGCTTTTCACAATAAGAAATCCTATTTGTTTTTTTTGCAGCTGCTTAAGATGTCGTATTCGTATTATTTGGTGCTGAAAGATGTCTTCAATACGCTGTAATTGGATTATGGAAATGGATTATTAGTGAGACTTATATATTACTTATATATTACCATAATTTAACTGTGTAGGGTAGAGCACTATTTCGGCAGCGGACCGATTCTCGTCAAATCTTCGCTATTACTTAGCCGTATTTAAATCAAACGTCAAGATGTTTTAAATAAGTATAGAACATCATATGAACAAATCTTGTAAAATCAAAATCAAGTCGTTTTGATTAAATACTGAGTAATAGCAAACCAAAAATGACGGGAATTAATCCACTGCCGAAGTATGACCTCAACGCTGGTACATATTTTCTTCTTTCTCTGGCCTGGAGTAGATGGTTGTTGCTTTACGTGTTCAAGAAGAATTTCTTATCAGGTTTTGACTTAGCTGCATGATCTATATTCACAGACGACAATGGCTTCAGCGAATCTGCTTTGCTCGAGCCACGGTTCGACTGTTTTTCGATTTCGTCAAATCCATGGAAAGATGCCTCACTAGAAGTATCGCAAACCGGCGGCATATTTTCTTTTGATTGTGTACGGCATGGAGCTTGATTTTCGATATTAACTAGCTTATTCACAGCGTTCACATTCTGTGGCTTCTGAAATCTTCTCCAAGCACCTACATCGTATTTTCCGATGGTAATCACCTGATCGCAAAACGGATAAAATCCAGATATCCGCTTCCAATATAGCTCGATCTATATCGCTTTCAAAAACACACGCTCGAAATAGTTTTCAAACGTGATCGTTTCCATCCCATCCATTTTGAGTGACAGCATAGGACATACCAGGAAATTCGTCGCCACAGTTAGCTGTCCAAGAATCCCACATATTTTTAACTTTGAAAATAATCAGTGGGGGCAACTTGTCCCCTACTGCACTTCCACCGAGTATGACGGAAATTTTTTCTCTACCCGGCCCTGCAGTAACCCGATGGGCCGCGGGTCTTTTTCTCCAACCACCTTCACTCGGGATGGATCCAAATAGAAACTTGTCTCGTCGACATTAAAGATACGTGAAAATGGAATACCCGTGCTAACTTCGTTGACTATTTTGAAGTAATCTGAAATAATGATTGGGTCGACATTTCTCCTACGAGCAATTTCTACCGCTTGCGGTTTCTTCTGAGATAGTTTGTGGCGTCGCATAAATCCTTTTAAAAAGTCGCTTCCAGGAACACAATTCTTAAATGGAGTTTTCAGTCCACTGGTTATTAAATACTGGCCAGTTGCCAAGAGGATCTCTTGTTTGGAATGTCCAAAACCCCACTTTTCCATAGTTTTAATATGGGCAGCTAGCTTGGCTTCAATCTCCATGGTATTGCCGTATCTCTTCATTAAGTAGAGCTCTTTGCTCCACGTCTTCATTTCAGCCCGTTATTCAACGTAGATAGCGGAATACCGTAGCACTTGGA
The DNA here is from genome assembly GCA_024533555.2 of Aedes koreicus. Lineage (NCBI taxonomy): Eukaryota > Metazoa > Arthropoda > Insecta > Diptera > Culicidae > Aedes > Aedes koreicus. Next base: position 2,193 of record JAHHFK020002460.1, on the reverse strand, counting down.
AACCTCGATTTGAGACAATTCACTATTCCTAACAGCTGCCAAGGCTTTGTACAGATCGTGCTTAGGATAATCAGCACGCGTCACTTACCCACCCGATCCACCCGCACCTTAAATACAGATAGATTATAAAAATAATTAGTTAAAGCCAACTCCTCACTCGTTTTACAACTCTAAATAAAATAAGATTTTACTACTTAACTCACAAATTTTTAAAGTTTTGCGTTCCAAAAACAAAAAAAAAAAAAAAGAAAAGAAACTGCTACGCATAAAGAGTGTGTGTTGAATATTTTTTTTCGTCTCAAAATAGACTCCAATTCTACTCCACCCAACTAGCACACGACTGAAAATTAACAACAAACAAAACAACAAACAGGAAAAAAACGTCTTGGTCCTTTTTTCTATATGGCGCTAAACATACAATGCCTTTTTCATTGATAGGGATGTTTTAAATGGTTCGGAAGGTTTCCCCCAGAACCACCAGTGTACGCTTGGTAGGAGATATACAGTCAGTCGCAAAATTGAGTGCACACCTATAGTTTCATTAGTAATGTAACGTTTTTCAGGGATTAAAAGAAATTAAATGACATCAATCATAGTTTAACAATAACTTTATTTCTCTTCCATATGATTGGTGGGCAAAATAAAAACAATAACAAATGAATTCATTACAAAAAAAATTAAAAAGAAAAAAACATCAATTCTCACCTGGCAAAATTGAGTGCACAGTCAACTGTTTATTAATAAAAACAAGTTTAAATGCCCGTAGACATAAAAAAAACAAATTATTTAATATTTGGTGTGTCCTCCCTTGGCCTCCAGCACGGCTTGTAAGCGACGCGGCATCGACTCCACTAGCTTCTTAGTCACCGATGATGGAATATTCTCCCAAATGTTCTGAATCGCCGATTTGAGATCCTTCTTATTTGTTGGGTTAACATTTTTTAGTCGATTCTTAACCTCACACCACAAATGCTCAATAGGATTTAAATCAGGTGATTGGGGAGGAGTTTTGAGTTGTTTCGGGACATTATAGAGCAACCACTCACGTACTACGTAGGAGGTATGCTTGGGATCATTATCTTGCTGGAAGTAATAAACCCGTGGTAATCCCAATTTTTGCACCGAAGGTTGAAGATTTCGTTTCAGGATGTTGAGATAACCCATTTTATCCATGGTCGTTTCCCTAAAACCCATAGTGCCGGTTCCACTAGCCGCCATCGAGCCCCACATCATTACGCTTCCTCCTCCATGCTTAACGGTTGGGCACAAATTTTGTGATTGCAGCTCCGATCTTGGCTTTCTCCACACCATTTGCCTTCCATCCGATCCAAACAAGTTCACTTTCGTTTCATCGGTGAAAATTACTGTGTGTTCCAGAACGAGGTTTGTCCACATGTTCTTTTGCAAATCTCAGCCGCTTTTGATGTTTGCTTTTCAGAAGTGGTTTTTTTCCTTAGCAACTCTGGCCATGCAAATTATGTCTGTGCGCCGCGCGTCTGATGGTATCGGCACTAACGGGTCTTTAATGTTGTCAGCAACCTCCACAGCCACTCGAATGCTTGTTCTAGGATTTTTTCGTATCGTCTTCTACAATTTGCTGTTCATCTCCAGGTGTTAGAATACGCTTTCGCCCTCTACTTCAGCAAGATTTTTCACAGTCCCTTCGCATTTCCACTTCTTGATGGGTTTGAATACTGTCGAATGTGGTCTACCAATGATTTCAGCAATTTCTTGTACGATTTTCCACGTCAGCACAGACTTATTACCTGAGTTCGCGTATTAATATCCGTTTCCTTTCTTTTTGTAGCCATTTCGATTAGAACTCAGTTGAATTGCAGTAAACAATGAATTTGACCACTCTGCTAGCAGCTGACAGATGCTCATAGTGACACTGTTATAAAACATCACGGAAATTTTCAATTGATAAATACATAAAATGAAAATGTTGACGAACACAAAAGTGGACACTCAATTTTATGACATTGAAAATGGCTCATTTATCATATTTTCGACAATTCTAAAAAAAAAACTGAGTAAAAGTTTGCATGTTATGTGTGCACCCATCACTAGCTGCAAGATTAATTTATTGAACTCCATGGCAAATTTTCATGCATAGTGATATTTGTCTTGGAAATGTTAGAAAAATGTGAACTAGCAGGTGTGTGCACTCAATTTTGCGATGGACTGTAAATA
>JAHHFK020002458.1:0-118475 GCA_024533555.2 Aedes koreicus | reverse complement strand
TAAGAAATGTATCGAAAATAAGCTATCCACAAACTTTCTTTCAAATTATGTTGAAAACCGATATTTTCTTCATACAAAAAATTGATCTTTTATTGTACGAGGTTAAACTGGAACATAATGAAGACTGGATGAAATTAAAGTTATTCCTTCACGAATTTTCGAACTTTGGATCGAATGCTCTTCATCAAGTTCCGGACAAGTGTTGCATCGCATTTTTTGGACGCTTGAGCCCAAATTTTTTTGAACTCTTGCATGTTCCCAGCTGCCTTACCAGTCTTCTTGAAGACCCTCTTCACGATTGCCCAGTAACGTTCGATGGGTCGAAGCTGAGGGCAATTTGGTGGATTGATATTTTTCTCAACGAAATCTATACCCTTTTCCGCAAGCCAATTGAGTGTGGTTTTGGCATAGTGAGCCGACGCTAAAATGGTTGACTTCAAACCACAGGAACATATTGCTTGCCATACCAGTACCTTTCGACCGAATTTCTCCACTTGAATCGACCTGTCCGCATCGCTCACATCCTCCCCAACGACGGCAGTAAAGTATTGTGGACCTGGAAGGGTTTTTGAGTCCTCCTTTACATAGGTCTCATCGTCCATCAAAACGCATGCATCCGGACGTTGCAAAAGACGCGAATACAATTTCCGGGCCCTTGTTGCTGCTCGCTTCTTCTGTTCTGCACTTTGTTTCGAGATTTTCTGCTTTTTGTAGGTCTTCAGGTGGTTTCGCCTCTTGATACGCTGGATCATTCCGACACTCGTTCCTGCTTTTTTGGCCAAATCACGTATTGACATTGATTTGTTCTTCATGATTAGAGATACCACTTTCTGCTCCAGTTTCGGATTGGAAGAACCGGGTTTTCTTCCTCTTCCTGGTAGCTCATCCAAAGAATAGTGTTCCCCAAACTTATTAATGATGGTTTTAACACTCGCATGATGAATTCCAAACCGCTTCGCCAATTTTCGCATAGTAATACCCTTCTCACTTAGCCATGTGTCCAGAACCTTAATTTTCACTTCCTTTTCAATACGCGACATTTGAAAACGCAGAATTTGAACCGCACAAATAAGTAAACAAAAGAAAGCTGACAGTCAAACGCACAGCATGCAGTGTTCAGAGCATAAAAAACCATCACTAATACATGCGTACAACGCAAATGTATGTGGATAGCTTATATTCGATACACTCCTTAGTGATAGTTTGTAAAGTATGTAATTTATGGTAAAAAGTAGGTTCTCAAAACCGAACGAAGCGTCGATGGACAGATCGAGCAGTACAAGGCCCGCTTAGTTTCAAGGAATGTTTCCAGAGATCAGGCATCGATTTCGAGGAAGTTTACGCCCCAGTGATGAGGTATTCAACGATTCGTTACCTGATTGCGATGGCTGTGAAACACGAATTGGTTGGAGATTGGTCATGGACGCTGTATCCGTTTTCAGGGACCAGTCCGACGGTTTCGGCGAGAACCCAACGAAGGTATGCAGACTGAAGAAAGCGTTGTACGGTTTAAAACAATCCAGCCGTGTATGGAACCAGCAGTTAAATGCGGTCCTTCCAGAGGTTGGACTAGAGTGTTCAAAGGTGGATGCTTGTCTTTACTACCAGACCGAAGCCAAGACGATGCTGTTCTTGACTATATACGTCGATGACTTGACCATTTTCACCAACGACAAGAAGCTGAAGAAGGTCCTGAAGAAGTTCCTGAGCAGCCGATTACAGATAAAAGAACTTGGTTAAGCAAAGTATGCTTGCGTCTGCGAAGAAGAAAAGATCGAGCTGAAGGCGAGCTCTCTCTCTGGACCAAGAAAGCTACATCGAATCTGAAAAAGTTTCAAATTGCGAACTGCCATGCCGTGGCTACGCCATTTGAACCAAGCTTAAGATTCTGGAAGTCAATGTGCCCAAAAACGAAAGAAGAAGAAGACGAGATGAAAGATGTACCCTATAAAAAATCCGTATGAAGCTTAATGTATCTGTACCAGGTTTTGAGTACTGGGACGCAAGCGCTGGGAGGCGGTCAATCGGATTTTCCGACACGAGGAATAGCTGGTAATCGTATACGCTACACGAAGGATGAAAACACGAATATAGTAGGATACACATATGCAGATTGGAGAGGATACGTTGATACCCGGAAATCAACCACGGGCTTCGACTGCACGATGCAAGGCGGCGCAATCTCCAGGAACGTAAAGCATCAACTATCTCTTCCTGTGAAGCCAAATACATATCCCGGACCATCCTCGAGGCATTATGATGGTAAGGTTTTCCGGAGCAGATTTTCGGTAAGCAAGAACTAGATATCCTATACGACAGTCAATCTGTGATCTGCGTTGCAAAATACGGATCGTACAATCCACGAACAAAGCACGTAGCTATTCGATACCAATTCGTGAACGATTCGCTTGATCAACTTGAAGCACGGGAACACCAAGACACAAGCAGTCGACGGTTTTACGGTTGAACGCACCTGAATTTGAAGATCATTTAGCAAAAAATAGGCATCGAGGATTAGGGAGGAGTGTTGGGATCGAAGTAATCCAGATGTATTGAAGTACGCCATGATAATTAGATGTAAAATGAAATTGGTCATTCCATTACCGTTACTCAACCTATCCAGACGTTTATACAAATTTTATATGACGTTTGTCATTGTTCAGCAAAATTGTACTGATACAATTTTTTATTAAAATAACTATTGAATTTTTTTATAAAATTATTTTGCTTTATTCATGGTAATTTCCCTGCAAACTTCAAATAGCGTGTGCAGTGTCAATTTCTTAAAAGATGTGCTCAATATTTTACTTGGAATCGTTTAAACACAATAAGGCAGCGAATATTTCAAAACTAACATCAGTCTAATGATTCTTATATCAATGATATGCATCATCTTAGCGAAGATGATTTTTTTAAATCACTAGTTGTGTATGACAATTTTCATTGATCTGTGAGTTGCGGGAGGCATAGGTTGAGAAAACAAAAAATGGTTTCTCATTGTTTTCTTAACACTTAAAACTCCAAGTGTAAAATACACGTAAAGCGCATTTGTGATCGCGTGTTTTCTTTGAATTAGAAATACTCAATCACAAACAGCATTTGAGCACGCCAGAAATCTCCGGAGTTGCTAGCATCCCTTGTGCCGTATGAAAACGATGGGCAAAAATCACGAATCCAATATAAAATAAAACAGGCGAAATTTCCAGTTGGCACGTCTTCATCCGATGCGTATCCTTCCTTGCAGAACGATTCAGATATATGGATATGATTGTCTATTCCTCGGTTTCGCCCACTTTTGTGTGAACTTTTGGTAATCCTATACCATTATTGACTGGGGAGGCGCACCGTAGCAACATCGATGTAATCATGCCATGGTCGCACTTTGAGCATTGGACAGTGGTCAATGATGGAAATTTAACAGGGAGAAATTCAAATTTTGGTTTATTCGAGTTCTTTTGTTTTTTTATGCGATAATAACTAACATTCAACAATTAGAAGTACAATCAAATCATATTAATTTAACAGGTATAAGTTCCAGGTAAAACTTATAAATTTTGAGTGCATTTGAATTTTAAGAATTCGGTGGTTGTGAGCCACGTAAGCATAAAGAGTTGTCCGAAGGAGAATTCTGAAAAAAGTCTCTTATATGAGTATGGAAATCTAATTCAGTTAGTTTCATTAAAACTCGTTTGATTTTTTGTCACTCAGTCATTGAAATTAATTTAGAAAATTGTTCTTCACAAGAAATGTAATTTTTTTTTTTTTCAAGATCTGTCCGTTCTTCTAAGATACAAACATTTTTGTTAAAATCATAATAGCCATAAAAGTTCATCGTTGAAATTGAATGTATAAGAATAAAATCGATTGGTGTTAAAGCATTAAACAAATCCACAATGCCACTAAATATTAAGGGCAATGAATATATCTTTCCAGCTGAATATTCACCCTCAACCACTGTGCACAGTATAAGCTTGGCTCTACGAAAAAAAAGAAAACATCGGCTTCCATGGCACAATAAATTCCATATTATACGCAACTGTTCCGCCACAGAGGATGGAGTTTTTCACGAAGCATTGAATACAGGTTTTATTTACGAATTTCACAACAGTTTCTTCGGTATCGGTTTCTGGTGGGATTGATTCAAATTTCAGGCATTCCAGATAACACATCTTACCCTTGGAGGCGTGTGCATTTCATCACCCTAAAATGGAGCGAAAACTTTTCACAGCGTGATAACATTGATTGAATTTGTCGCGTTTGTTGTCGATTGAGCATTCCAAGAGAAAGGAATATTTCAAGTTGTTTCGACGAGAGTTGGCACTGATTGGAAGGAAATTAACGGTTTATTTTGATAGCATTTGATTCCGGAAATCTAAATTTATTTGATGTGACGTTTTTAACTTTTGTAAATTTGATCGGAGGAAAAAAAAAAGAGAAAAAGAAAAAAAAAAAAACAACAAATCCCACCGCACCGCCGAGCCGGGGCCACGCCCACCATACAACACAACAACACTACACCCCCCCCACACAACCCAACAAAAAAAAAAAACCACACACCCACATATAATTAAAATTATATTCTTCCTCCTCCTCCCATCCACTACAAATCCACACCCACAATAAAAATTAAAATTCCCAATACAATTTTTATATTTTATGATTATGTGATAAACAACACAAACACACCCCCACGCGACGAGAAATTTTTCAAAAAAAAAAAACATAGCCCACACCGGGAGCGCACCCCCCCCCCCCCCCCACAGGTTTTTTTGAAGCTGCGCCTTTACCGACTGAGTTATGGGAGGAACAGCTAGTTATAATTATTGAAAAACGTTTAAACCATCATCACGAGATGTACACTGTGTCCAATATATTCTCATACAAAATAAAACTCTATTTATTTTAAATCGACAATCCAGATTTTATTGATAGCTTTACCCATTATATTGCAATAAAATACTGATCAACTACAGCATATGTTTTGGAATAACACCGCCTTTAACCTTCTTGACCAGCTCCAGACGTTTTCCGAAACCATCACAGGCGGCGCACGACTTCCATCGGTATTTCGTCCCAAATTCGTTTGATTACGGTTTTGAATTGGTTGATATAAGACGCCCTGTGGTCATTAACTTTCGCCAGCATGTATGACCATACGAAATAATCCAAGGGATTCGGATCTGGTGAACTGGGAGGCCATTCATTCTTGTCCAAAAAGTCGGTCAAATTTTCTCGGCACCAGCCCTGAACGAGATTTGCAGTATGCGATGGCGCTCCGTCCTGCTGAAAAACATAGTGATCATCTCCAAACACCTGTTGTACATATGGCTTGACAACTTTCTCCAAAACTTCCGTTTTATAATATACGGCATTCACTTTAACGCCTTTTTCGATGAAAACCAGTGGTAATTTGCCTCGCTTGCAAATTCCTTCCCAAACCATCACTGACGCAGCACTTTGGAACCGTGGAATATTCCTATCACTCTCTAAAATAGTTCTCGAAGAGAGAGCCTACAATCTGTCGTTCTGGACATTGTGGGATTGTTGCAAGACGAATAACTTTTCATCGGAAAAGATAAATTCTTCCCCACCGTTCCGCGACAAAAGCAGACTTGCTCTTTCGAGTCGTTTCTGCTTTGAAGGTTCCGAAACTCCGTGAACCTTACGTTTCTTGAAAGCTTGGAATCCGAAGTCATTTTGCAGTATATTGTGCATTGACGATCTCGAATCATTCAGATCTGCGGCCATTTTACGTACAGAGCGCTGTGATTTTCGTCTAATCCGTTCCCTGACCACTTTAACAACTCGTGCAGTCCGCACTGTACGAGTACGACCGGATCTCTTCCGGTCATCCAACGAGCAGGTGTCACGGCATCTTCGGATGGTTCGGTACACAAAATCCGGCTTTACTCCGAGGTTTTTCAAATTTCTGAAAATAGCGCCCGAGCGCTCACCTTTCAAAAACTTTTTTATCACCACAGCATGAAACTCCTTCATCGCTGGTAAAAGATAAACATCGAATGAAAACAATCGGACATAACCTAAAAGCGTTTGTATAAACATAGTGCCCCTTCCTTCCTTTCACTCCGTGCGCTCGTTCTTTTTTTTTTCCCCCTCCCCCTCCTCCCCCCTCTCTTCTCTGTCTCCTCTACTATTTTATCCCACGCGACACGCGCATTTTGATTTCCCCCCTCTCTCCCGTCCCCCCCTTCGCGCCGCCTGGCTTTCCCCCACCCCCCCCCCCATTTTTTTTTTTCGGCAATCTTTCTTTTAAACCCCCTTCTAAAAATTTTTTTAGATATTTAAAAAAATAAATTTATTTATAATATAACCCTCACAACTATTCCTCCCAAAAATATAAAAAATTTTTCCCCCCCCATAAAAAGTTATACACAAAAGAAAGTGTTGCATTTTCTTCGAGTACAATCATTATTGGCTGCTCCAAAGCTGCTTTCTGTTTTCGTCAAAGAGTGCTTGTCTTCCCTGTCCCTATTGGTGTCGCTGATTTCACTAACTCTCGACAACTTGTTCAAAACAACGTATTTGATTTTGTAAACATAAAAGAGAAAAAAGATTCAAACGTAAATTTCTCAAAACTCTCAGCACCCCCACGGAAACTAGCATCACCACATGTTAGGGTTAGCTATTTCTCGTTTTAGTGGTCCTAGTTTGCGTTAAAGTACTAAGGGTTTCAAGAATTTAACGTTTGAATCTTTCATCCCCTCATTGTTTACAAAATCAGATACGGCGTTTTGAATAAGTTGTCGAGAACTGAAAGGTTTCTTTTTTCCATCAAGGTGGAAGGAGGCGTTGATGACACCTAATGACTGGACTCGGAAAAAATGAGACACACAAAAATGATCACCAAAAACTCATTTTAAATCGGATACTTCTCAAATTTTCAGGGATTAAATAAAGGGCGATACGGTCAAAATTTGGTCAATATCAACTTGACGTATTTCTTTCAATTTTGCATTTAAAAAACCTGAACACCCCTCATTTTGAAGGTGTGTGTGTGTAGAATGTTGCTCTTATTTTGATTTTGGAATTCACTCTTCAGTTGTCAAAATGCCGTCCAAGCAAGAAGAGCAGCGTATCAAAATTTTGCTCGCGCATCGCGAAAATCCGAGGTACTCGCACGCAAAGTTGGCAAAATCGCTAAAAGTTGCCAAATCAACCGTTACAAATGTAATTAAAGTGTTTGGGGAACGTTTGTCGACAGCCAGGAAGTCTGGATCGGGGGGAAATCGAAAACCGGAAGCCACTGAGACGACAAAGAGAGTTGCCGGTAGTTTCAAGCGAAACCCTAACCTATCTCTCCGAGATGCCGCAAATAAGCTGGGTGTATCGTCTACAACCGTGCATCGAACCAAAAAACGAGCCGGACTATCGACTTACAAGAAGGTAGTGACTCCAAATCGCGATGATAAACAAAATACGACGGCCAAAGCGCGATCCCGGAGCCTGTACACGACGATGCTGACGAAGTTTGACTGCGTGGTAATGGACGACGAAACCTACGTCAAAGCCGACTACAAGCAGCTTCCGGGACAGGAGTTTTATACGGCAAAAGGAAGGGGAAAAGTAGCAGATATTTTCAAGCACACGAAACTGTCAAAGTTCGCAAAGAAATATCTGGTTTGGCAAGCCATCTGTACCTGTGGCTTGAAAAGCAGCATATTCATAGCTTCCGGGACTGTCAACCAAGAAATTTACGTGAAAGAGTGTTTGAATAAACGTCTGCTGCCTTTCCTGAAGAAACACGGTTGTTCCGTACTGTTTTGGCCGGATTTGGCATCTTGCCATTACGGTAAAAAGGCCATGGAGTGGTACGCCGCCAACAACGTGCAGGTGGTTCCCAAGGACAAGAACCCTCCCAACACGCCAGAGCTCCGCCCAATTGAGAAATACTGGGCTATTGTCAAGCGGAACCTAAAGAAGACCAAAAAAACTGCTAAGGACGAGCAGCAGTTCAAGGCAAACTGGCTTTCTGCGGCGAAGAAGGTGGACAAGGTGGCTGTACAAAATCTGATGGCAGGGGTCAAGCGTAAGGCCCGGCAATTCGGATTTGGAAAAGCGGAAGCCTAACTGAATATTTTTCCTAAATTTTATACTAATTGAACTTGAAAAAGAAATTTAATTTGATTTTTTAAATAAACGATTTCACCGATTTACACGCGTTTTCCCTTGACCAAATTTTGACCGTATCACCCTTTAATATATATCTATTTTATTATATAATTATATTTATTTAATTCCCCCCCCACCCGAACGCCCGTACCTTTCCCCCAACCCCCCACAAACTTTGACCGACGCCTTCTCCCCCTTCCTCCCCCCTCTCCCCTTTTTACTTGTTTTTTTTCTCCGCCGTATCTTTTTTTCCCCGCCTCGCGGGGAGAGGTTCGGGTTATTCTTAAAGTACTGGGGCTTATTACGGTTGTCACCTTCACTATCACTTTTACTTCGCTTACACATCACCTCACTTTTTACCCTTCTTACACCAAAAGAAGGGTATTAAGATCGCTTGAAAATTCGACTTTTTATCCGAGGCCTAGAGGGCCGAGTGTCATATACCATTCGACTCAGCTCGACGAACTGAGCACATGTCTGTGTGTATGTATGTGTGTGTGTTTGTGTGTGTGTGTGTGTGTGTGTGTGTGTGTGTGTGTGTGTGTGTATGTGTGTGTGTGCGTTACATATAATGTCACATCGGTTTCTCAGCCATTTGTGAACCGATTTCAGTTCTGTTGACGGCAAATGAAAGCTACAACATTCCCATAGAACGTTATTGATTTTTTTTTATTCGGACATTTCGTTACGAAGATATGAACGAAACAGTACTTGACGGCCTATTATAATAGTAATCAAACAGTTTAGTCTCCGATTACATACTGAGCTATTTGTGTACCGATTTTAGTTTTGTTAGCGCCAAATTAAACTTATAAAAATTTTAAATAACTGATCAAAATTTCATTAGGATTGAATAATCCTTCATGGAGATATGACCAAAACAATACCTGAGAGCACATAATTGTGAGATGAAAATATACTCGTTGCAGTTCAAAACCGAACAAGACCACTCACCCCAATCGATGCCGCTTGTATTCTATTGTTCCGTATCTGGTGCGTTGTATAGCACATACAGCGGACTAGCCACACTATGCGACTCTATAGAATTAGAGCCGGATCGATTGGCCCGAGTGGTCCGGATTTGAACTGTGACGAGTATAATCAAAAATTACAAAAAGTATCCATTTACTATAACTACACAATTTTCAACGAACATGTACTTGTTAAGCATCTTGAATCCATATCGATAATCAAAATTGACGCTTAGGATTGTGTAATAATTCATTCTATGGACTGATTATATGGAATTTCTAATATTTATGTAATTTTCCCTTTTATATAACTAACATAAACAGGTCGTTAAAGACTATTAATGGCAATATTTTAATCACATCGATGAACAATACGTTCAGGATTGACAAATTATTCGTTTTATAAACTGAATGTATGACATATCGAATATTCCTGGTTTTTCCTGGAATTTCTGATGACAATATGTTTACAGTACCATATTGGCCACATTTGAGTTCGTAATTCTGCCGAAGTGTAAGAAGGGTTCAGTCTCACCATCGGTGGATTAATTCAGGTTTTTTATGCTATTACTGGTATCACCGTGATCAAAAATGAACTCCGTGAGGTGTAAGTGATAGTGAAGTGAAAATCGTAGTAGCCCTCAGAAAATCTATGGTTTGCGTAACTTTTTTCGGTGGCGTGATGGTGCCGTGGCAACCATAATAACACCGAGTTCATTCGAATCGTCACCTCGGATGAACTCTTCCATATTTTTTCGTTTGGGTGACATTCGTAGTAAGATTTTTTGTTTCCACTTTGTTTTCGCCGTGATGTGAAAACCGTAATAAGCCCCACTGCCTTATCTTCCGCGGCTTCTCTGGGTATTCCGTTTTTGGTTTTCAGCCGCTTCCAGCGCGCCGCTCGATGGTCTTCGTCTCCTGGAACATCTTCACAACGCGGGACACGGTGGAATGGTGGATTCCAAGCCTTTTTTCCGATCCATCTGTGCGACTCACCAGGATTATCGATCACCGCGCCCAAAATTTGCTGGCGTAGCTCTTCTTGTTTCGAATGCATCTTGAAAACTACTTGACAGATAGCGATAAAATTTTGCACACATAAACATAACACTTTAAACTAGTATTACCCAAAATTTCATTCGTGATAAAAAGTTACACCCAAAACAAAGTGTCGCATTTTTTTCCGAGTCCAATCTTTATCCATAAAACCGAAAAAGTTCATGATGCCCGAAATTATCGAGGAATATCCATTTTGAGCTGTCTTCCTAAAATGTTTTGAGAGTATGGTTTTGGACTGTCTTTGTCCAGCTGTGCGGAACATTATCGACGATGATCACCTCTTGAGCTACGTGTCTATATTAATCGACGGTCTGATAAAGCGGTGGCAAATTGATGCGGTGTACGTGGATTTCTCGAAGGCTTGTGACGAAGTTCCCCACAAACATGCGGCAAACATACTTTTACATATAAAAACTAATAAACGATCCAAAAAACAATGTTTTTATTCCATAAAATGTCAAAAATGTACCGTTTAATATCTAGGGAATTATCAATAAAATTGTAAGGATTACCAGTAAACATGTTAAAAATGATCCAAAAATGGTTTGATTGCGTTCCTTAAACTGGCAAAATTGACCCACAGAAAGTAATTTTTGTGCAATGAAATATATACCGATGACTCGTAAATTATTAAAAATGTTCCATAAAAAAATTGTCAATGATCCATAAAACAACGAATAATGAACAATAAACTTATAAAAATGATCCATAGCAAATTAACTTTGTGGACAAATGGGTATAAATTGACCTGCATTTTTGAGTTTTGGTCACTATTTTTTTTCAAATGTTTGGTCCTTAAGGAAATTGAATTGGAAAGTGATCCCTAACATTCCCGTTAGACTGATGCAATTTTTGAAATGTTTGCTCCCCTAAGCTTAAACGATTTCAAATCGTGCCTGGACTAACATCTTGAAATTTGAGCATTGATAAGAAACTAACACCAATTAGAATCTTTTATTGCGAGTACTATGGAGAAAGCAAACTTTTATTTCCATTTTTATTCATATAGAAAATTTTCTCAACCACAAATTTGCCAAACATTGGTCTTCAGAAAAACATCCATTAAGAATGTTCTTAATCAATTCATAAGTCATTGCTAATCTTTTGGCATGATCAAACAGCTGCTCAATCAGAAACACTATATTGTACAATGTGACATAAGGAGTGTATCGAATATAAGCTATCCACATACATTTGCGTTGTACGCATGTATTTGTGATGGTTTTTTATGCTCTGAACACTGCATGCTGTGCGTTTGACTGTCAGCTTTCTTTTGTTTACTTGTTTGTGCGGTTCAAATTCTGCGTTTTCAAAATGTCGCGTATTGAAAAGGAAGTGAAAATTAAGGTTCTGGACACATGGCTAAGTGAGAAGGGTATTACTATGCGAAAATTGGCAAAGCGGTTTGGAATTCATCATGCGAGTGTTAAAACCATCATTAATAAGTTTGGGGAACACTATTCTTTGGATGAGCTACCAGGAAGAGGCAGAAAACCCGGTTCTTCCAACCCGAAACTGGAGCAGAAAGTGGTATCTCTAATCATGAAGAACAAATCAATGTCAATACGTGATTTGGCCAAAAAAGCAGGAACGAGTGTCGGAATGATCCAGCGTATCAAGAGGCGAAACCACCTGAAGACCTACAAGAAGCAGAAAATCTCGAAACAAAGTGCAGAACAGAAGAAGCGAGCAGCAACAAGGGCCCGGAAATTGTATTCGCGTCTTTTGCAGCGTCCAGATGCATGCGTTTTGATGGACGATGAGACCTATGTAAAGGAGGACTCAAAAACCCTTCCAGGTCCACAATACTTTACTGCCGTCGTTGGGGAGGATGTGAGCGATGCGGACAGGTCGATTCAAGTGGAGAAATTCGGTCGGAAGGTACTGGTATGGCAAACAATATGTTCCTGTGGTTTGAAGTCAACCATTTTTTACACTACCGGAACTATAAATGCGGAAATCTATCGATCTGAGTGTCTCCAGAAGAGATTGTTGCCTTTTTATAAGAAGCATAGTACACCTCCACTGTTTTGGCCGAATTTAGCGTCGGCTCACTATGCCAAAACCACTCTCAATTGGCTTGTGGAAAAGGGTATAGATTTCGTTGAGAAAAATATCAATCCACCAAATTGCCCTCAGCTTCGACTCATCGAACGTTACTGGGCAATCGTGAAGAGGGTCTTCGAGAAGACTGGTAAGGCAGCTGGAAGCATGCAGGAGTTCAAAAAAATTTGGGCTCAAGCGTCCAAAAAATGCGATGCAACACTTGTCCGGAATTTGATGAAGAGCATTCGATCCAAAGTTTGAAAATTCGTGAACGAATAACTTAAATTTCATCCGGTCTTCATTATGTTCAAGTTTAACCTCGTACAATAACGGATCAATTTTTTGTATGAATAAAATATCGGTTTTCAACATAATTTGAAAGAAAGTTTGTGGATAGCTTATTTTCGATACACTCCTTAGTAGCCACGATTTTTTGTGCTCTACTCCAAGTGAGTGAGCAGTTGAGGATTGATGATTTAGTTATTAGGATTGATTATTTCGATATAAGTGTTAGCATGGCGTCTCCAAGCAAACAACTGATTCAAGTATTTGCCCGTTATAATGCAAACGGAGGATGTTTTTTTTTGTTGTCAAGAGTTTGCCCGGCATAATTTAATAAAAAATATCTGAAATACCAGTTTGATCAAGGATCAAGGATCAATTTCTTCGTAGCTGGAATTCAACAAAATTTTAACCCAAAATTGGAATAATTCTGGAATTATTTATAGATCATACTTATTATTTTAAATGCACAAAGTTGATTTGGAATGGACCATATTTAAAAGTTTGTGGTTCACTATTCAAACCTTTTATGGATCATTGGCGATTTATTAATTGAATATTTTCAATACTTTATTGATCATATTCTTATTCACAAAGGTAACATTCTAGGGATCAATTTTACAAGTTTAAGGAATGATATTGAACTTTTTTATGGACCATTTGCAATATTTTTATTGTACTTGTACTCATTCGTAATTGTACTCATTCGTACAATTTTATGGATCATTCCCTAGATATATAAAGGTACATTTTTGACATTTTATTGTTAAAATGTATATAAAGGATTGATCACATTGCTGTATTTTATGGATCATTTTCAATTTTTTTAATAGATTTTCATCAGAGCCTTGGGAGTCATAAATACCATTTTTATGGAACGAATTTCAATTGTTTATGGATCATTTCTTCAGTTTAAAGGTATAAACTTAGGGCTGCCCAAACATGCTGTTGAAAAACTCAAACGGATTGGTTTGCATGACTGATTGACCAGTTGGATTGCATCTTATCTCTGTAACCGTAATGCACCAGTACCAACCGTAACAGTTCAGTCAGGACCCTTATCTCCGGTGTTTCTTAAGGGACTCATCTTAGACTTTGCTTCTTCGTGCATTTGGGAACGACGCATTCAGGAACGACGTTAAAAAACCTGTGGATTGGTGCTCCTTATTTTGTTCGACAGTAGGTTTAATTATTTGTCAACATCTTCAGCTAAGCTGCATAGACTGATCAAACAACCTTTCCTATCATACAAGAGTCTTAAACTTATTTCTCGTCACATTGTAATCCCAATGATGGCTTACTATCTTCGGTTGCATCTTTGCAGTGGATGATTCTCACCGAAGACTGTTTGGTGCCTCGGAATCCGCTGTCGTTGTCGGGAACTGCGAGCTGGATCATAAAAGTTTATTTGTTGCAAACGATGTGTGTAGTCCAAGCTGTTACTCAATACATCGAATAAAAACAATCTCTTTAACTAAATCATCCACTGGTGAAGATGCCCAAGGCTTATAAGTTGACATCGGTGTTCATATGGAGGCAGTCGGAGAGCAACGTTGAACTCTTTCTAGACGGTCAGAACATACTTGAACTCCATGTTCAGAGATGATGCGCACCAATGAACAGTACTGGAGTTTCAGTGCGTGAATATCGTGGAAATTTTTTTCGACGAATAAAACCAAGTACAGCAAAAACTGTAGCGGAAGTTATGGAAATGTGTTCGTTGACATTCAGCTTACCATCCATCGTTATTCCTAAATCTTTTATAGAGTTGACTTGTTCAAGTACTTCTGAGAGTAGCAAGTAGTGGAAAGTTTCATGCGAACGGCTTCTGTTGAAACTTATGATCTTGCATTTTATAGCATTCATCTTCATTCCATTGAAAAGACACCAATTTGATACAGTTTCTAGGTCTTGCTGTAGAGCAACCCAATCAGCCATACTCCTGATGGTTCTGAAAACTTTTAGATCGTCAGCGTCCATGGGTCGGTGTGATTGTAAGCGGTGGCATAAATCGTAACCGAAGAGAATAAAAATTAATGGACCCGAATGGCTGCCTTGCGCTACACCGGACGGCATCTCGTAGCTTTCGGAATTTACAGATCCAAACTTGATGGAGGCAGATCTACCATAGAGATAGGAGCGTAACCAGGTTATCAGCCATCCAGGAAATCCTAAGCGTTCCAGTTTTTTCAACCTTAACTCGTGCGGTACTTTGTCGAAGGCTTTAGAAAAATCGATGTTCAGGGTGTTCAATAAGTTCGAATTGAACTTTTCATCGTTGTGTAGGTGCACACCATGTGCATTCTGTGTGTTGGTATTGATGTCAGCTTTAGCTTCATATATAGGCTAACCGACGCTCACGGACTTGCTGTCATTTGTTGTTTGTTTACTGCGCACGATGATGGAGTACCGCGACGTCGTAGTAAAGTTGTTTGCGAGAGGTGAGCGACCCGGCGACATATTCCGGCTGTTAAAATCCCACGAGGGGAAGCGGAATTTCATCTATTCCACCATTCGTCGATACCGGAAGACGGGCTAGGCCACGGGACCATGCGAGATCCGGGCGGCCGCGTTTGACGAGGACGCCAGCAGCCATCAAGGTGGTGAGGGAGTGGGTTAGTCCAAAAATGAACCACTCAATCCGGAAGATCTAGGATACAAGCCGTACAAGAAACGCAAGGTTCACGGGGTAATGGAGGCTAAAACGAAGAAGAGGCTGGACAGAGCCAAACTGAACATTCATGGCACGCAGGACAGGAGTTCATGTTTTCTCATGAGAAACTCCTTGTCTTGCAACAGTAGCATAATGTCCAAAATGATGGGCTGTGGGCGCGAATGTTGGCCAGCATCCCCCGCCCCACATAACATTCCGTGGTTTCTGAGCGTCACGTCGGTGATGGTTTGGTGGGCCGTATTCAAGCGCGGGAAGCTCTCACTGGTGTTTATCGAGAAAAACGTAAAAATCAACGACGCGTAATATAATGCGTGTCGTGTGCGATTCTTTTGAGGAACGTCTCAAGCTCGTCATACAGCACAAAGAAAGGGTGCTCCCGGCTCATATTTCGTAAAAGTTCTCAATTATTAACTCAGAAAAGAATATCTTGTATTTTCAATTTTCTATTTAACACATTTTTAAAGTGTATTCTAACCTATTGAACCCCTGTATATACTGTCAACATGGCATCGTTATTCAGGACTACTATTAAGAGTACTGACGTATGACATGATGTCAGTGATGGTTGATGGATTTTTTACAAAACCGTGCGGAAATTCTGATATGGCAGACTGAGAGGCTCTGTACATTTTGTCGTGAATAATCGATTCCAAGAACTTTGAGTGCAGCACAGAATTGAAATAGGACGATAATTTTCCACGCAGTGTGTAGGCGTCTTCCAGATTTGTGTGTAGGCGTTACCGCAGCCAGTTTCCATGCATCAGGGAAAACTCCCGCTGACAGAGAAAGGTTGAATAAATAATGAATGCTGCTGATAATGTAGGCCTTGAGAAATTAATCGTGTAAGATGGCAAACTTTCCAGCAAATTCTGGGAAACTGGTGTAGAACCCGAAGTATAAACGCTTTGGAAAAATATTGTAACTGATTGTGGTGTTAAGATGATTTCTTTGAAAAAAGTCAGCAAATAGTTTTGCAGATTCAGTAGAGTCGTGTTAAGTGGCTTCACCCAACGAGATTTCTGCGGGTATAGAATTGTACACTCTCTTTTTTTTTAAATGAAGTTTCAGAAACACGAAGGATTGGCCTTCACATCATCCTGAATTTGATAAACATACTCACGGAACAAAGAAGCTACATCAGCTTTGTATTCAGTCTCTAGCCTTTGAAAAATAATCATGCTTGATGAAGTTCTGTACCGCAAATTAGACGACGAGCTTTCCGAAGAATATTCCGTCGATGTCTCAAATCAGCATTCCACCAGATCTGTCTGTAAGACCGGTGAATGAGAGCTCTGCATACGGGAGTGTGTTGGCTTATAGAATCGAAAATCTTGTTGTAGAAAACAGACACCGCTAGATCAACGTTGGCTCCGTTGAATAGATGTTTCCAGTTAGTCGAGCTGAATTCGTCACAAACAGCATTGTAATCGCAACGGTTTAAATCGTAGTCCTGTTCATTGGCTATCGATGGCTGGGGATTCTCAAATCGACGTATGTATGTCTAATCGTATGACGAACGGAATATGATGGCGATCAAGTTTTAAAGAGGTTGAAGGGGCTTCAATCACATCCACTGGTATGGTTTATCTATTTTTCTATCTACCTGAGTGCACCTCAAAACAGTAAATTGAAAAAGTTGGCTGCATTTCAGCTACAGTCATATCCCTCGGGTGTTTTCCGTATGGAATTTGCCCGTATGGCTCAAGGTTAATAGAAAATCTACCAGTGTTTTGTTTTTTGAATTTTCATGTTGGCTCATGATGGGCATTGGTCCAAGTCAGGGAGACCCTTTGGTTCGTTTTGTACTAAAATCAATGAACCGTTTCTGTGAAAATCAAACGCTGGCACGAACCAATTCATCCAGTAACGATAGAATCAGCTTATCTGAATTCCATAAGAAACTACATTCAAATCAAATGAATAAAGCATTCAAATAATTCCGGATATGCATATTTTAGCGCCTTTGAATCGGTTCGCTCGGCTCAATAACCAATTAATAAAATGCACTCACGCATAAACATTAGCCGACAGTGAGTGCCGGTGGAGAATTCCAATGATCCATCACGTGTAGTCGACCGTTTCGTCCTATCCATGCGGCGGATTATTCCATACAGCATGGTCTGTTACTGCATGTATTAGCGCAACGGCTGATAACCTCAACCATTTGCATATAGCATTACAGTCTATGGGCAACCCAATTGTATAATGCAAATGGAATTCTAAAGTCAGCAGGGTACTTGGGCTAATTAAATTAGCGGTGGTTTGAAATGGATTAGGTACGTTCTTGTTGGGTGGAAATTCTACATAGCTCATTACTCATCTCTACGCTGATAGCCATCTGGAATGACCAAAGTGGCATCCTATGGCCAGAAACCTGACCGATCATCGAATTCAATTAACCTTTGCGGCCAATTAACAGTGAGCTGGAAAGAATGTACTATTCTGTACGTGTGTCTGGATTAGTTAAGCTCACCTGTATGGGAAACCACAGCGAGGCGAAGGCAGCGACTACGACCACCACCAGCCGGGTGACGCGTTTTTTGCTCTTTTTGGACTCGGCAGAACGGCCACCGACGGAACTCCGCCACAGTCGTGACAGCATGCACATGTACAGGACGCTAATCAGCACCAGCGGAACGACGTAGGAGCTGGAGAAGAATGCGATGTGAAAGGCAGCACGGGAAAACTGTCCGTTATCGAGGAACGAACACGAGTCGAGGACTTCGTCTTTGTACGGGATTTTCTGCAATTGGATGGAACAGAAAAGGGAAACGGTTAGCATCTGAATCGGGCGCTAGTCATTGAATTAGCTGGTAAAGTATTAGGTTTCATACTGATTATGTTTAATTAGTGTTGGTGGCTTCGAATAGTGTTAATATGTTTATGGCCGGAGGTTGTCAGTTTCACTTTGATATAAATAATGCGTTGTAATTAACCTTAATTGACTGCTAACAAAGCAAATCATGCGAAGAATCATTTTTTCTCACGGTAAATTCATTCAGCATTCAGAATTTATTTCGTATAAAAATCCATTACAATGTACAGTGGTAATATGTATTGTCTTTTTATCAATTTAGAATCTGCTTACGGCATCATCGATCAAGACCCGCTATGGTAGATTATGTACGAATATGGATTTCCAGAAAAATTGACGCGATTCGTCAAAGCAATTATGGATCGAGTGATGTGTGTCGTCCAAGTATTAGGGACACTCTTGAGTCCCTCCGAGTACCGAAGAGCGCTACGGCAAGATGATGGATTGTCGTGTTGGCTATTTAACGTTACATTGCAGGGTGTTGGTTTTCGAATCAACAGTACTGCAAAGGTTAGTTCCATATTTATAATCACTGTATTGAAACACAGAATTTGAGTATTATTTGACGGTAGATTATAATTATCGTGATGGGAAGAGATATTGTGCATAAATTGTGTTAACTACAATTATTTTTATTTTCATGTATGAAGAATAATGTATGCATGTAAAAAATAAAGCATGTGATGTATGTAAATTCATCTTCATTACATAATTATTTATAATTTGTTTATTGTTCTTCGTCTCGAATTAAAAATAAACTCAACAGACTGGTACATAACCTAGGTTTCTAATTCTATTCTTGAACACACATTTAGATATATTGAAATCAAATACAGCACTCACATTGTTAAACGATCTTACACAGTTATCGAAAGGGTTGTTTTGCCCATACGTAGTTCTATGGCGACTGACTACAAGTAAACTACGGTCACGAAGCTGGCGAGAAGATGCATAAAAATTGATGTTTTGCAACAGCTCCGGGCAATCTACACCACCTTCGACGATGTCAAAAACAAATAACCTCTGTACGTTAGTACGTCTGTGCATTAAAGTTTAAATCGATCAGTCTACAACGACTCGGATAGTCAGGTAGATTTTTTGGGTCATTCCACGGAAGTTGGCGAAGAGCATACCGTACAAAATTGCGTTGAACCCTTTCCATTCGGATGATCTGAACTGATTGATAAGGCGACCACACGCTAACAGCATGCTCCATGATGCTACGAACGACCGAACAGTACAGCACCTTGCGAGCATATATATCGGTGAAACCACTTGTATTGCGACGAATAAATCCAGTGCTGCAAAGGCCTTTGGGGTAGTTGTGCTAATATGCTCATTGAACCGGAGTTTTGTATCTACAGTAACCCCTAGGTCACGAATTGCTTGAACACGCTCTATAGCTTCTGAGCTGATGGAGTATTCAAACTCTGTTCGGGATTGCCGGCGGGTGAACGAAATAACTTTGCACTTTTTGATGTTCAGTTCCATTCCATTCTCAGAACACCACAACAAAATCTCGTCGATGTCAGCCTGAAGAGCGCAACTGTCGAGATGCGATGATATAACCTTGTAGATTTTTAGATCGTCAGCGTAGAGGAGAAAGCGCGATTTCAGCCGAAAGCACAAGTCATGCACGAACAATATAAAAATCAGTGGTCCCAGAACGCTTCCTTGCGGTACACCTGACGTGACGGAGAAGACGCGTGACCGACTGCCGTTTAATTTGACGAAAGCGCTCCGACCAGATAAGTAAGAGCGCAGCCACTTTGTGATCCAATCAGGAAAGCCCAGATGCTTCAGCTTGTCAATTGCAAGAGTGTGAGGAACCATGTCGACACTTTTGAAAAATCGAAGTATATGGCATCAACTTGGTGATGATTCTCAATTTCTGTTGATAGGAAATTTACGTAAGACATCAGATTCGTTGTCGTGGATCGCTTCTTAACAAAACCATGTTGAAATTCAGAAATCGGCGGTCGAGATACAGCGTAAAGAGCTTTGTGAACCAATTGTTCAAACACCTTGGCCATACAGCATAAAATCGAAACACCTCTTTAATTTTCAACAGCATGTTTGTTACCAGCTTTGAAAATCGGTGTGATTGAGGCTAACTTCCACGCTTCGGGAAAAGTACCTTCACTGAGTGACCTGTTAAAAATAGCCGTCAAAGGCATCAGCAATGAGTCAGCACATTCTCTTAAAAACAACGGCGGTATCTTGTCTGTGCCCGACCCTTTCGACACATCCAACTTTTCCAGGGCTGACAAAACTTCATGTTGGCTCACAACTAGAGCAGGACAATTCAAATCGAAAGCAGGACAGGATTTAAGACTGTCAGCGGAAAAAGTTGGTGACGTTTGAGTGTGTACATTTTCGAATAAATCGGCAAACAGATTAGCTAGCTCGTGAGGTGAATCGGCCGAAGTTTCTTTAAAAGTCATGTCCGAAGGGATCTGGATAGATTGCTTACGGATTCGAATATACGACCAAAAGGATGACGGGTTCTGCTTCACAGTCTGCTCCAATCGTCTTATATAGCAACGAAAAGAAGCGTCGTGACAATTGGCGTAATGGGTTTCGAGCGACTGTAGATTGATCCGGTTCACAGTAGTCCGTGATCGAAAATAGCGTTCACGACCTTTTCGCACAATGTTACGGAGATGATGTAACTCAGATGTCCACCACGGTTGCTTGAACGAATGAGGCCTACTTGTTCGGCGTGGAACATATGAGAGCGTTATTAAGTTCCGAAAAGTGGCAACGTCGAAAATCGAAATCATCAATGATGTTCGAGTCACTAGCTGGTTGCACGTAGGAGGCATTCACGTCAATGCAAAGAACGAATGGCTTGTTATTTATTTATTTAAATAGCCATACATCGTATTTACGATATGACTTCATCTACAACAGTTCGCCAATATACTCGGTCTATGGCTGCCTCTCTCCAACCTCGTTGACGACCCACACTCGCCAGATCCTGTTGCACCTGGTCCGCCCATCGTGCTCGCTGTGCCCCACGCTTTCTTGTACCGGCCGGATTCGAGGCGAACACCATTTTTGCAGGCTTGTTGTCTGGCATTCTCGCAACATGCCCTGCCCACCGTATCCTTCCAGCCTTCGCGACCTTCTGAATGCTGGGTTCGCCGTAGAGTTCACCGAGCTCGTGGTTCCATCTTCGCCGCCACGTGTAGTCGACCTACACACTCGACACTCCATCCTCCTGTACGCCGCCAAAGATGGTCCTAAGCACCCGGCGTTCGAAAACACCAAGTGCTTGCAGGTCCTCCTCGAGCATCGTCCACGTCTCGTGCCCGTAGAGAACAACCGGTCTTATCAGCGTTTTGTACATGGTACATTTAGTGCGGGGGTGAATCTTTCTTGACCGCAAGTTCTTCTGGGGCCCGTAGTAGGCACAACTTCCACTGATGATGCGTCTTCGGATTTCACGGCTGTTGTTGTTGTCAGCCGTAAGCAAGGATCCAAGGTAGATGAATTCTTCCACCACCTCGAATGTATCCCCGTGTATCGTAACACTGCTGCCTAGGCGGTCCCTGTCGCGCTTGGTACCTCCTGCTAGCATGTACTTTGTTTTCGACACATTCACCTCCAGTCCGACTTTCGCAGCTTCACGTTATAGGCGAGTGTACATTTCTGCCACCGTTTCAAATCTTCTGCCGACTATGTTCATGTCATCCGCAAAACAAACGAACTGACCGGATCGAGTGAAAATCGTACCCCGGCTCTTCGCAGAACACCTTCTAGCTCAATGTTGAACAACAGGCACGAAAGTCCATCACCTTGACGTAGTCCCCGGCGTGATTCAAACGAGCTGGAATGTTCGCCCGAAATCTTCACGCAGTTTCGCACACCGTCCATCGTAGCTTTAATCAGTCTAGTGAGCTTCCCGGGAAAGCCGTTCTCGTCCATAATCTTCCATAGCTCTATGCGGTCGATACTGTCGTACGCCGCCTTGAAATCGATGAACAGATGATGCGTCGGGACCTGGTATTCGCGGCATTTTTGGAGGATTTGCCGTACAGTAAAGATCTGGTCCGTCGTCGAGCGCCCGTCGATGAAACCGGCCTGATAACTTCCCACGAACTCATTAACTTTTGGTGAAAGCCGGCGGAAGATGACCTGGGATAGCTATTTGTAGGCGGCGTTTAGGACTGTAATCGCTCGGTAGTTCTCACACTCCAGCTTGTCGCCTTTCTTGTAGATAGGGCATATAACCCCTTGCTTCCACTCCTCCGGTAGCTGTTCTGTTTCCCAAATTCGGACTATCAGCCGATGCAGATAGATGTCCAGCCTTTCCGGGCCCATCTTGATGAGTTCAGCTCCGATGCCATCTTTGCCAGCTGCTTTGTTATTCTTGAGTTGTTGGATAGCATCCTTAACTTCCCTCAGCGTGCGAGCTGGTTCGTTCCCATCCTCTGCTGTGCTGACGTAGTCATTTCTTCCACCGACTTGGACTTCAACGCCCGCGTCCTCTGCGCCATTCAGGTGATCGTCGTAGTGCTGCTTCCACCTTTCGATCACCTCACGGCCGTCTGTCAGAATGCCCCCATCTTTATCCCTACAAATTTCGGCTCGCGGCACAAAGCCTTTTCGGGACGTGTTGAGCTTCTGATAGAACTTCCGTGTTTCTTGGGAACGGTACAGCTGCTCCATCGCCTAGCACTCAGCTTCTTCCAGGCGGCGTTTCTTTTCCTGGAATATGCGGGTCTGCTGCTTCCGCTTCCGTTTATAACGCTCCTCGTTCTGCCGGGTCCCGTGCTGTAGCATTATTGCCTACGCTGCGTTCTTCTCCTCCAAAACCTCCCTGCATTCTTCGTCGAACCAGTCGTTCCCTCGACTCCGCTCAACGTACCCGACGACGTTCTCTGCTGCGTCGTTGATGGCTGCTTTGATATTCTTCCAGCAGTCCTCGAGAGGGGCTTCGTCGAGCACACCCTCATCCGGCAACGCTGCATCGATATTCTGCGCGTAGGCCGTGGTGACATCCGGTTGCTTCAGCCGCCCTAGGTTGTACCGTGACGGGCGTCGGTACCGTACGTTGTTTACGATGGATAGTTTTGGGCGTAGTTTTACCATCACCAGGTAGTGGTCGGAGTCGACGTTAGCGCCACGATAGGTCCTGACGTCGGTAATGTCGGAAAAGTGCCGTCCATCGATCAGAACGTGGTTGATGTGCGATTCTGTCTGCTGCGGTGATCTCCAGGTGTACTTATACTGGAGGCTGTGCTGGAAGTAGGTGCTACGAATGGCCATATTTTTGGAGGCGGCGAAATCAATAAGTCGGAGGCCGTTATCGTTCGTTCGCTGGTGAGCGCTGAACTTTCCAATAGTCGGTCTAAATTCCTCCTCATGGCCAACCTGAGCATTGAGGTCCCCGATGATGATATTGACGTCATGGTTTGGGCAGCGGTCGTACTCACGTTCGAGCTGCGCGTAAAATGCCTCTTTGTCATCATCGGTGCTTCCAGAGTGTGGGCTGTGCACGTTGATAATGCTGAAGTTGAAGAACCGGCCTTTGGTTCTCAACCTGCACATTCGGTCATTGATCGGCCACCACCCGATCACGCGCTTCTGCATGTCACCCATCACTATAAAAGCTGTTCCCAGCTCGTGTGTGTTGCCGCAGCTCTGGTAGATGGTATGGTTACCTCTAAACGTACGCACCATGGATCCCTTCCAGCACACCTCCTGCAGCGCTACGATGCCAAACTTACGATCCTTCAGTGCATCGGAGAGTATGCGGGTACTTCCGACGAAGTTGAGCGATCGGCAGTTCCACGTACCGAGTTTCCAATCGCTAGTCCTGTTTCGTCGCTGGGGTCCTCGCCGATTGTTCTGGGTCGTATTCTGCTGTAAATGTTCCTGTGCTTGCTTTTTTTTACGGCTGGCTTGCAGGGCCTGACACCAACCCCCTACTTTCCGGAGGACCATAGTGCTCAGTTGAATTTAGAGTCCCACGATGGCACATGGACGGTGATTCAGCCGCCCCTGACATGGGGAACAGACGCTATTTTGAGCCGCTCCTAACCTGGAGAACAGACGCTCTGGTGCTGCATTGGCATTTCCTCCGAATGCAGGTGCTAAATAGCTTGGTTATAGAGCCGTTGCTCGCTAAACGAATGGCTTGTGATGGTTGTCAATTCGGAGGAGGGATGACGGAGGTCCGATAAGTTCAACATCGTTTGGTTCGTTAACAAATGCCAAGTCAAGTGTACGATCATTCGAGTTTAGCAGCCTGTTGATCTGATGTAGTCCGGAGGCAATCATTGATTCAATCAGAGCGATTTCCTGTTCAGTCGATGTGTTGTACGGCAGCAAGCTGTTGATCTCTTCATCGTAGGACCAAACCAACTGAGGTAGGTTGTAATCTCCTACGATGACAATATTATCAAAATCCGACGCACTTTCACAGATTAGCTCGACTGCTGCGGAATGCGCTGAGTACAATTCCGGAGACGAGTTCGGTCGAAGATAGATTCCGCAAACAAAGATCGTCGCCTTGTCTAGTTTGACACGCACAGCGATTTGCTCAATACTGCCACAATCAACAAGATCTACCGACGTACAGTTGAGGTTTTCTTTAACCGCAATTAAAACTCCACCCTCTCGCTGAAGGTTGCTAGAAGCTGCACTGCGATCACACCGAAATATCGAGTAGCTGGCAGCAAACTCTGAACTAGCAATATCAGAAAGAAGCCACGTCTTAGTGAGTATAATAACTTCGTATTCACAGACAGAAGGCTTTAGAAAGAGCTCTTTAGTTTTAGTACGAATGCTTCTCACATTTTGATAGTATACCGTTAAATATTGCAGGTCGGTTTCATTCGAGAATTCGGGACAAGTCGAGGTATTGAAAGTAGTTTCGTTTATCGTTATTGATCCATTATGACGTTCGTCTCTGCGTTGGTCGAAATATTCGGGTTGTTGGATCCTGTCTCGGGTATTGTTAGGACGGCTGGCTTCCAAAAACCTTTCTCGGAATGCTCCTTTCCTCAAACTCTCTGAACGAGATCTCACTGGGCCAAGTGGAATCCTGCAAAGCCTTCTCCTTCAGTTGAATAGGCATACCTACTTTGTAAGACACAAAGTTCAAGGAACGCATATCCTTTCCTCTCGGAACCAACTTCACGATTTTTAAATCATTGGAGCCTAACCGTTGTGATACTAACTCTGTTACACTGTCATCAGGAGTTTCAACCGATAAGTCGGACAGATACAACCAAAACATGCTGTCTGCTGTGGCGCAAGTAATTGCAGATTGCCCTGAACAGTCAGTTCCACGACGGAGTTGCGATGTCCTTTTCGGAGTCGGTTCAAATTTTCCGTCGTCCTCACGTTTCCTCTTAGAGGGCCCAAAAAACGTTACACTTGGAACAGAAACTGGAGTTTTCGGTACAGCTTCGATCAGTTCCTTGAAATTCGTGCGAATTTCAAGCCGTATTTCAACCAACACGCTGCAACGGATCTCATTCTTCAGTTCCTCAAAGTTTTGAGACACGGCAGCATTCGTTGAAACCATATCATTCCTGAATCGCGCACTGTCCATCATTTTACTGCAAGCGTTACACATCAAGAGCAGATTAGTGTTGCTTGAAACCTTCGCACATATGGTACTATCCATCTTCGAGCACTTCAGACAAAACTGAGCCTAGCAGAATCCACCACACTTTACTACAGCCCGCTCGGTGAGCTCGTTTGCGCAGCTCTCACACACGCCAAGCATAATGAGTATCGTACCCTGAGATATGTTTGATTTGACGATATTTTTTTCTGCGTGTTGCTTGTGAAGACAAATAGTACAATCACTGACAAACAGATGGCGCCACCAGCGGAATCGACGACGGGAGTGTAACAATGATGGATGGAAGTCACTCAAACAATGCGATGATCTCACACTATTATGTCTCACCTTTGCAGCGTTGTTTACTTTTGATACAGTTCAACTGGTGATGAGTGATTCGTTACCAGTTAGTCACGCACACAGACGCACTGCTAATACGGTGATGAAGACGAACGATGTTGTTGTTTACCTTGCAGCTGATCGCTGAAGTTGCTAAGCGATGATAAAGATGAAATGGACTAAACGGTGTCCGTCGGTCGTATGCGAGGTTTGCTGGGTTGGATCGGATTCGGAATGAAAGTAATGGCAGGAAAATAGCGTTTATTTGCTTGATTCGTTGGTACAGGTACAGATTCGGGTTGTTATGATTAATTCAACGATCAATTGAATGCTCAGAAGCAGCGGCTGGCTCATTGCAAATAAAACAGCAAAAGCTGTGGCGTGGTGTGTGTAAGCGTATTACGCCAGCAACAGTTCAGGTGGAGAGCGGCGAGGTGGGATTTATATTGTGTGCAATGGCAGCGGGCTTTTTTCGGACCACTCGCAAGCCGGCTCACAATTTTCGCAAAAATAATCCTACCTGACTGATTTGGTCGTAATATTTTGAATGGTGGTGATGCGGATGGTGGAATTGACGACGATGGTGCAGTTTGGGATATTTTCCAGGCGGTTTTTACGGATGAATTTATAAAAAAAAACGTTGAAGCAGCAAAATAGAACACTAACAAAACACAGCAGTGGTGCCAAAAAACAGGTTTTTTTTTAATTCGAGACGAAGAACAATAAAGTAATAAGTAACTGTGTCTTGCATTTGTCTTACACGGTAATCTCAATTTACGCTATTATAACTATAAAGTATGCTCTTTCCAGGGAAACTGGGACTACGCCCAGAACTACTCTTTCCAGGGAAACTTATGTTACTTTTACTCTCATTTGCGTAAACTGGATCAACGCCAATATATGCTTACTGGTTACTTCTTTTTAAAAGTAAAAAAATGATACCTTTTACTCCTTTTGAAAACATTAAAGATGTGTACTTTTTAAGCATTTCGGAAAATAAATATTGCTGGATTATTTCTGAAAACAACTCAATTCCGTAATTCAAATTTGAAAGTGAAAAAGACAACAATAAATTTCACAGCCATGTTTTTTAATTGAAAACGTATTCGGCAACTTAAACACGATGCTTATCAAATAAATGCTAATTTGAAAATGGTGTCAGCATCAAGTCACGGACAGAGATTATTTTCTTTTTACAGCGGTGTCTACTTTTTTACGAATATTTTCTCGCCGTTGACATACTTGAAAAGGGGTAAAAACGACTCTTGATTCGTGTATAAAAACTAGTCACTTTTTGACGCATCAACTATAATCCTGAAAATGTGCAAAATATAGTCGTAAAATGAGTTTTCCAGATTTACCGTGTATATATATATTTTTGCTGTCGTATTGTGATTGTGCGGTTCTAGAAATTCACTTCGGTTAGGCTGTATGCTGAAGTGACGGTACTACAGTGCTAGATATAAGTTAATTAATTCTAATTTGAATTTTATAATTCACTTATTAAACTGTTTCAGATAATACTTACCTAGTACTAACTCTAGCCGCAGATTATTTTGTGGAATTAATGGAAAAGATTAATTTTAAACGTTTGTTGAGTTTATCGTTGAATTAAACTGACCCACAATCTCAAAGCTACCAGACACGTGAAACCGGTTGATCTTCTTTTTCCTTGGTTATCTATCGAATGCTTTCTTTCGCGAGGTCAATTTTCTGGTTCAGAGCGTTGGCTAGATCTGAATCTTTCCTTATCCGCATTTCCAGCAAACTGTTTCGGTGTAACGCCATTAGCCGACTGTCGGGTAGAAGGATGTCGTTAAACGCCAAAGTTATCCGTTCCGGTCACCTTTGAGACTGATTAGCGATTCCAGCATCTTACAGCCTCGTTGATCCTCGGGAGACAGGAGTGCTTTAGTCGTCTTCATTACACCAAGGCAGTTGAGGGCAAAGTGTTCCTTCATGGCTAGGTTCAGTTGTTCGTCCGAATGGCCGTCGTGTGACCCTACATGAAACGAGTAGTGTACCATGTTCAAAGCCTTTTTGTCGTCACTTCCACTACATATGGTCCATCCCAGTCGCTTCTTGATGACTATTGGCTGTTCCTGCTAAGCTTGTCCACTTCGCTGTACAAGACTAACGTATGTGTGCTTCAGGCCGATCGGAACACGTGGACGGACTTTCTCGTATGACTCGATTGGTAGTCCACGCAGAAACGGATACTGTTCCTTCATCTTTTTGGCGTCTAGGGATTGCCGCGGCAACTAAAGCTCTTTTACCGTTCGCACATAATCCCCTTGGATTATCTTCGCTCCTTCATACTTGTCTGCCATCGATGCGTTAGTGATAAGGGAATCTTTCTCGCAACGTTCGGTGCCACCGGTCCACCAAAGATACAATGGGCTTTCCGCTCCGTCCAATGCAAGTTAGTCAGCTAGGTCTTGATCCATATGGGTTAACTTGCAACCATCGTCCAAAAACGCGAACGTCCGCACATATTTTTTCCTCCCATGCAATGTTACTGATGGTAAAGAAAAAGAGAAAAGTTGCTGCTAGAACGATTAATGTTGCATACATTACTTAATGACCTAGTTGATTGTCGGATTTACATTCCTCCTATCCGCACAGATTGTCGGATTTACATTCCTCCTATCCGCACAGATTGGATTTACATCCATCGTTATGTTTTGCCGAGAAGCGATTGCACAGATTGAAGTCGCGCACTACGGTCCACCGGGAATCTCTCGATAACTCCAGAAATTGCTTGCATTTTTCAATCGCCTTGCAACTGCACTTACAAACCGGGTTATTTGAGAGTTTTTGAGAAGTATTATTCCGTGAATAATTCCGTGAGCATTCGAATCTAGATGTGCGTTAAGGAAGCCACTTCCTTCCATGGCGGGGCAATACTCGTTTCACAAGGGCTTAAAGTCTTGAATTCCTGGGATGGTCACTGTGCTAGCTAACTCTACTAGATAATATATTCAGTTCCCAAAATTTGCTGAATCTATTCTAGGAAGCCTTCAGTGATACCTGGTTCAGTACAGTTTGATGGATGGTGTTAGTCTAGAGACTAATTGATGCCACAGCGACACGTTATACAAGTACTCCTCTAACTCGTACGCATCCACGAACAATTTTGAACTTCAATGGCAAAATTCATCATGGTTTCGAGTTTGTGTTCTTTCAACGTCGCAAGCGCTGTAGTTTTTGCTACCAGCGAGTGAACAATGGCTTCTGGTAGTTCAAACCTCATCCACAGTGTGGCAATGATTTGGTGTATACTCGACGGGTGCATCAAACGACTCTTCACTCTTCACTGCATCGTATGCTTTCCCTGTTAAACATTTCAGCAGCTTGATCGCGTTTTCTGTATCTGTGAACCCATACCTGGTTGTTGAGTTGGCTTAGTACGAGACAAATATAGGCCACTCCTCTGGCTTTTAATACAGCCTTGTGCGCTGCCAGCTGTCTCTTGGTGAACAAACATGCATCGTCAAAGCCCTCCTCAAATCTTGTTTGTTCTCTGGAACAAGGAAGCTTTGATTGGATACGCGCAGGCATGTTTTTGTCTCCGTAAGTGGGCATTCAAATGCCAAGGGTCTAAGAAAGTGTTCCATTGGACAACTTGGCCATTTCCTTTGCCAAAGAGATCAATCTTGATTCAAATCCATCGGCTACAACCCTTGGCTTAGTATGGATACCTGGAACAGGCAAGCTGAAGTTCAAATTACAAGTTCCACAGATGAATTCTGTAGAACTACTGAGGAAACGGAAGAGTCATATATACCATTGCCACTTGTTTTGATCCCATTGGACGCGTTAGAGCTGTGGTAGTTGGGGCGAAGATTTTTAAGCAACAGATATGGGCGATAAAGGTGAAGATGGTCAACGGCTGGATTGGGATCAACCAATCCTGGCAAATATGGGCAAGGAGTGATGCCATTTCTACAAACATCTACCACGACTGCAGGAGATTGAACTCGACCGTTGCGTTTTGATTCCTACTGCAATTTATGTAGAGGCCCACTGCTTTTCTGATGCTTCGATGAAGGCCTACGGCCCATGCTGTTACTTACGAAGCCAGGATGCATCTCGTTCTGAGGAAGCACCTTAAAAACCCTAGTCCCTACCATAACTGGAACCATATGGAGCATATATAGCAACGCACCTTTGTCAATAGGTATAGGTCAAAAGCAATCCGTTTCCAGGGTCAAACCTATTTTTGGACAATATGCGTTTTCCGTTGAATCACTGGTACACCGGTGACGTGGACGACCTTTGTAGCCAACAGAGTGTTGTTTGGACTTGGGACATGTTAAAGAAATGGAAAACCCAGCTGATCTGATTTCTTTTGGTGTAAATGCAGTAGACATAATCGATAACAATTTGTGGTGGTAAGGTCTTGGCTGTAGAAATATCCAGAGCAATGGCCGATACGAAGTGTTGAAAGCAACAAAGATGGCGTAGTAGAATGACGCCGGTGCACCATTGTCAATGCCGCATCAATCTGCGATGAACCCAACCCATGGTACATTTCGATGTTTGACTCTTACGATAATCTGATCAGACGCCGTATTGGTTGAGAGTGATGGATCTACTAAAACTTCCGAGAGATAAGAGAAAGTTCACTGAATTTTAAACAATCGCTGAAAGGAACCCGAGCAACGGTCGAAAATGGTTGCAGAATATGGGCAATTTACCATCAACGAGGGTGACTGGAGTAGACTTCTTTGGCCCAGTATATTTGAGACCCTTTCCAAGATGAGCAACCGTTAAGGCATACGATGCGCTGTTTGTTTGTTTTTGTACCAAGGCCATTCACATGGAGTTGGTGACAGATTTATCTAGGAAACTGTTTATATAGGTATTGAAACGGTTTATTGCACGCCCTGGTGAACCGAATGATAACGGGACCATTTGTTTGCAGCAAGAACCAGACCGTGTTGGGATTGCCGAAGAATCGAGAATATCGAGATAAGGTTTCGATGAAATGCGATTCAGTTGGCATATAGTGACTTTTTAGTCCCCCTAGTGGATTTCGGTTCCATCCTAGTGGACTTCATTTTGGTGGCCTCTGCACGGAAAAAAATCCGTGCCCGGATCCGTGAACTGCAGTCATGAATTCGAGAACAAGCAAAAATACACCGTGAACTGAATCACGTAATCATGAACTAAATCACGTTTTTAGGTAAAAATCCTGAAAACGTGAACTAGTTCACGGTCCGTTTTCATTTTCGTGAACGCTTTTGTTTCTGTGTGGGAAGCGGCAGTGCCATCCACGAAGAAGCATTTGCTGAATGTGCTTGGCGAAAATGTTCTGACCTTTGAGAATATGAACACTCTCATTGTGCAAGTTGAAAGTTGCTTAAACTCGCGATCATTGACTCAATTAACCGAAGATTTAACTCCACTTACACCAGCTCATTTTCTCATCGGACTGTCTCTTCAACATCTTTCCTACACACATAAAAAGAAACATTGAATTTTCGGCGTTATCTAATGCACATAGAGAGTGTTAGATTTGGCAGAAAATAATGGGATATGTGAATTTTGGCCAGATAACGCCTGAATATAGCCTGTTGCAAACATTGCTGTAGGACGCATAAAAAAGTTTAGATTGCAAACATTGCTGTATGATTGCAAACATTGCTGTTGTTTACGCCTCCTTTGACTTGGAATTGTACAAGGGATATTTTACGCGATCGTTCAAAAAAAAAAAATTTTTTTTCTGTGTAGCCTGACTAAACAGACAACAACAATTTCAACACTTTTGGAAACGCTGGAAGAGAAACAATTGAGCCCAACTGCACGGTAGGATAAAAGGGTGGAAACCTTCCGTGAAGATTGCAGTTGGGAAGACTTTTCGATGGAAAATGGGTGGATTCATCAGCTCTGGTGAAGATGCAATTGTTAGGGTGCTCACCCTGAAGACTACCAACTACTTGAAGCGTCCGGTGGAGAGAATATGTTTGCGAGACGACGAAAGTCAAACTCAAGCTTCTACACGGTTTCCTCGCAGCTGTTCTGGTCGATTAGATTTTTTATTTTAAGAAATCGCCGCTGTTTCTGGATGACCGTGCATATTTACGACGGATATACCAATAATCAATATGCAACTAGCGATTTGAAATTGGTTCACTGTTGTAGAACCCCTTGGTCCGAAGTACACCTTGAAACCAGCATCTAACTATACATATTTGCGCCTTTGTTTTGATTTGCTGTGTTATTTTGACAGAATATTTGAGAGTGTGTTCGTGTGAGTTCATTATTAGGGGCGTAATAATAAGCTTGGGACCGAGTTTGGGACCGATGTGCTAGTACTGAGTGAGCCAAGAAAAAAATCGCATTTGTTCGGGACCTACTGGTCTTAGAGTTAGTCTATGGATATACCATGCCAGTTTCCGAGTATGATCGACGAGGAGATGCTGAGAGTGACGAGAGTTCATGGAGAAGATTCGGAACGGTGACGTCAGAATGGATGGTTCGACTGTCGGAGTTGAGATCAGGGGCCGTGTAGTAGGCATAGTGGGTAGATAGGAGATATAGATTAAAGTTAGTAACCTTCAACACCCCGGTCAATCGGTTGCCCAAATTTTGTTTGAGGTAAGTTTTTAAGATTTCATGTTAGACTTTAAGTCTATAATAATGTGAACAGTTTTTTATTCGAATATTTTCCGCTGGTCTATTTCCTCACGTGATGACAACCATCGACGCCAGGAAACGACAACACTACCTAGACCCTACATATTGAACTCATCAACATACATAAGGCCGGGACCTACGGCTTCCGAAGGAAGACGTGAGCAGAGATTTATTCACCTCAGAAAAATCACACTGACCTCGACTAAGATTGTGACCAGATCTAGGATGTCAAGTAGCAGTCATGCTTACATACAAATAAATGTGAAATGTAGTGTGGTGTGTGTGTGTGTGTGTGTGTGTGTGTGTGTGTGTGTGTGTGTGTGTGTGTGTGTGTGTGTGTGTGTGTATGTACACGCGCGCGTGTGTGTGTGTGTGTGTGTGCGCTAAAATAAAGTGTTTTAACATTGTACGTCGCGTGTGATAGGTTGCATGTCCCTTGACTCAGCCTAATAAGTAGCGGTCGATTACAACTTTAATTATAACTCATAAAATTATTGAGCTAGAAACGATATTTAACTAGTTATAACTTTGGTTACACATGCCTAACAAGAGGTTTGCTTTTTGAATCATGGAAAGTTAACCAATTAACTTTATTAAGTCGACAACATGCTACGAATATGGATGCCATGTTGGTCAATTCGTGGAAGCAACTTGGTCTCATCATGAAGGATTCTTGTTTTAATCATCTTTTTAGGCATTCCGTTTAAAGTAATATCCTTTTTAGGCATTCCGTTTAAAGTTATATTAAGTTTGTTATATTAAAACATCAAAATTCCTAAGATATATATTTTGTTATTTAGGTTTTGGTTTGGATAAGCCCTTTGACAAATTAACAACCAGTGGTACCAGTTTTTCTGTGCTGTTTTGGCCAGACCTCGCTTCTGGCCACTACGAAAAATAGCTTAGGAATGGTATACCGCCAATAGTGTGCGAATCGTAACCAAGGAGAAAAAACCTTCCAAGCTCGCTGAAACTGCACCCAATTTAAAAATATTGGGCAATCGTAGAGAGTTACCTCAAGAGAACACAAAAAAAACAGTCTGAAGTGAAAAACAGTTCCAGTCAAATTGGCGTTCAGCATCAAATAAGGTGGATATAACAGCGGTACAAAACATGATGGAAGGTGAGAAACATAAAGCCAAACACATAAATGTGTTTTGTAGACGATGAAGTTCAAAAAGAAATAAAGATTGATCATTTATACAATAAACTAATCAGTGTGCAATAATTCATGTTTGAAAAATTTTTGACCGTTTCACCCTTTATTTCATCCATACAGTCCACAATCACCATCACCGAATCACACAGGAACGGCGATCGGATTATTCCAGTGGTATCTGAACCCTCTTGGTTGGTAGGCTTTATATACACCCCGACAGGATATCTTTTCTCGAAAATATTATTTCCAGCCTAATCCCACATAATAATACTCAAGAGCTTTGGAAGTTTGAATGTTGAGCTAATGTTTGCCCCTGAAATTATCTGTATACTTTCAATTGGCCTTAAAATAGCTGTCGGATACTTGTTGGGTTCCAATGAATTATGTTTTCATTTTCTTGAATCTCAAAGCTTGAAGATTTTTGTTTGGTTTTGGGCAGATTAGTTTCAGCATAGAAAAAACAATCCCTCGTTACCTTCCAGCATGCAAACCATACGCTTCTAAATTTTCTGTCATCTGGTTAAACACAACCGAATTATGTTTATGAATATTGCCTTTCAGAAAAGCACCTAATCGGTAATGGCTTTCAGCACATTATGCACACGTGTGTGATCAAATATGTAGTAGAGGATCAATTCCCTCTGGTGAGTGGATAGATAAACTCAATTTGAGAATTCTACCCGACAAAAACTTCAACCATTCTATCCATTTAGGTTAGCTGGAGACATCGAAAGAGTAGCACTCTCTTGCTCGACTTTCTGAAAACCCAGGCACACATGTGAGCAAGCAACTGCCATTAATTGAATCAATCCACTGATCAAATATTTACTCTGCCTCAATTTTCTTCCCCATAAAATTATTCCCCTACTAGCAAGCTACACACATTTCCGTCTTCTGCATCACACCCACCAGGAGGAATACCCCCTTTTCTGCTACAGATAGTCTTTAAGTGCTAATGGTGTCAGGCTTTCGCCATTCGGTTTTTCTCAGAAGAAAAGTGAGAATAATGCTTCGCTTGTCTTCACCTCTAGGTACCAATAACACAAAGCGGTTTCTGCGGTGCGGTTTGGCAAAAATTCCATTCGACTCTGCTACGGAGAAAATACCTTATTCAGTTTGGATTACCATTGAAGTGACGCAATCAATTACAGTTGAATCGCAAGGAAAGTCAATTCACCTCCGACGTCTGTGTCGTCTGTATGTGACGGTACACTTCTGATAAATTTCCCACCCAAATACTTAGTTCGTTCATTCGCTTGGCACTGATTGGTAATGATTTTCTTTGTAATTCTGCAAGGAAATAGCTATTTCCCTCGCAGAAGGAAAGGCACAATTTACTACCCGGCGTTTTCTCTGAAAATTTTATTACCTGAATCATTTCCCACGCCACCCCGCAGTCAAGGTTGTGCCAATCAAACTATGAACGATGCTGGGCTTCCTACCGTGATTTCCTTGAGAGAATAAGACAAGGAGCCTAGTTATTGGGTTTTCTACATTGTTTCCCCATTGTTTGCCCTGTCAAATTTCACACTTTGTGATTACAGATTAACGACGGCACAGATACTAAACAAAATTTTCTCCTCGTCGTTTCAGTCCAACCAACCGCACTCTATAATTTACGAAACTGGCCGCATAGTTATTGTAGTGATACCTACTTCTTAAAGAAGCACTCGAGCAAATCTGGTAAAGGGAAATACTTCGCAAAACTTGCGAATCAAATTATGAACTTTCTTCGAATCTCTTGGGAGAAAGTGAAGTAGATCCGTCTGATTCAGTACCGGTAATGCAATAATAATAATAATTAGTAATGGAGTGGAGGAAGATACATCAGATGTTCTTCTGAGATGCAACGTAAGAGATAGAGCGCCTATAGAGAAGCATGATAGATTGAATTAAGTTTCGAAACTTGTCGGTTATAGAAAAGTTTGATGTCCATTTCTTCCGCGATGGTAGAGGGAATGGTAACAAATGTGATTTTTCAAGCAGCACAGCTTCTCTTTGTTATGTCGAATAGAGAGTTTGACAGCGGATGGATGTGGACAGAGGAGCTTTACTAGTAGAAGTTGTGATAGAGAATGGCCTGATAAAACTCTACCATGTAGATAACTACATATACATAGAAATCACACAACTTTAAACTACGCTTTGTGATTTCGCATGATTCCGTTTAATTGCAATGCAACATTGATCGGGGGCAAATATTCATTTTCCGAGTCATGCAATATTCTCAAGATATTATTGCAAAAATTGCTAAATTTGCGTTGCGCATTTTCTGTCACCTGTTGAACTTTTGGGTATATGCTGGAACCTATTCATAGCTCTTCATTGAACCCATCAAAGCACTTCATTGAATATACTCATATGATAACTTGCTTATTTAGCTTAATTTTGATAACCTTTCAAAAAGTGAGCCATTTCGTTCAGCCACCGTTTTCATCAGATAAACCACATGCACTCTAAAAGGCTGCTGTTTTCGTAGCCTATAAGAGAGCACTATTTTTAAACACTCAGTTCAAATGGAAAAATAGTCGAATAAAACAGGGGCCGACAATAGTCACACTAACTTGAAAAGTTTGTAGCTTTATAAAAACAATTTTCAGCCGGCCTGGAAAATCATGTCGATTTTAATAAATACAGGATAGTAAAGCAAATAAATATAAACTTAAAAAAAAATGGTAAATGTGTGCAAAATGCTGGAAAAATACTCACAAGGGGGGGACTCTACTTGTCTTGCCAATATTAGGTAAATTTCTACCATGAGTCTAGTCTAGCCTTATCTGAACTTACAACTAGTACTTGAACGATGGATTGTGATGGAAATGCATCCATCACGTTTTTTTTTGTCACTTATAATTATTTGCGAAACCTCATGGATATGAAATAGAGACAAATATGGGCGTAAATCAAATAATGTAGATGCTCATATTTAATTTATTTAGTCTTGCAGAACTGATGGCAAACCTAGTATCCTTTTTTCACTAGAGATCAAATGACGGGGAAATTGTTTATCAACCGCATCATAAAAAATATTGAAAATTCAATCAAATGAGTCATTGCGAGTCACAGAGCTGACAAGTTAACGTTCACTACATTGTTGTTCAATCCCCCCGGATGGAAGCCAGGAATTTCTCCCTTTGTCTAAGCTTCTAAGTCTAGGATATAGCACTTTTTCTCATTTGTGTTTTATTGACGGTATGGACATGAACACTAACTCTTCTTCAAGCATTTTTTGCCATATGGTCATAGTGCTATTACTGGCTTTTTGTAAAAAGAAATAGGAAATGCAAACATCTCATAAAAATAACTCCGAAAGAACGTCTGCATCAAGTCTGAATGCAATTTATTTTGCGCGGAAACTCCACTCGCGCTCTATTCAAATACGGTAATTACCAAGATATGAGAGGAAGAGTATGTACTGAAGGATTGGATGGAGGCTGTCGTGTGTCCCATCTATAAACAGGGTGACAAGCTGGATTGCTGAAACTTTCAATTTTGAGTCGTTTTTGACTTACTTTCGTCAAAAGTGGAGTCGCTCAAATTTGAGTAAACATTGATGAGATGATCAAATCGACAAATCAACAACATCAGTTTGCATCGAATGGATGTTAAAGATTTGCCAAATAGTCAATCACAACAACGTTTACTCAAATTTGAGTGACTTCACTTTTGACGAATGTGAGTCAAAAACGACTCAGATATGAGTAAATCTGATGGCCGTGTGCAATCACGCTACTGAGCGCCGCCTACAAGTTGCTCTCCCAAATTGTGTGCCGCCATCAGTCACCAATTCCAAAGGAGCTCCAAATTCATGGGTGCCCGTGCTACTACGGACCAGATTTTTGCAATTCGGCAAATGTTGCAGAAATTTCATAAATATAACGTGCCCACAGATTATCTTTTCTTCGATTTTAAATCAGCTTACATCGATCGAGACCAGCTATGGCAGATCATGCACGAATATGAATTTTCATAAAAAACCGACCTAGTCGGTCAAAGCAACGATGAATGGAGTGATGTGTGCCGTCCGAGTCTCAGCGACAATCACGAGTCCCTCCGAATCTTGGAGAGGATTACGGAAAGGTGATGGATTGTCGTGTTTGCCAAAAACATCGACTCAAATCAAATGGATGTTTTTGATTTGTCGACTTGTCATTCCCAGTTACATTTACTCAAATTTGAGTGACTCCACTTTTGACGAAAGTGAGTCAAAAACGAATCAAAACTGAGTTCAAATTTCTGGCCGTGCACAACACTCGATCGCTCTAGAGTGAGAAGAAGAGCTCTCAAATTCACAGAAGTGAATGCAGATAAATTCCCTGACGCGTGCGCCCCAGTGAGCTCACTGGCGTGGGCTCTTCTGCTAATATACTGCAGTGATTGCAAATTCGCTTTGGCGCTACATAATAAAGGAAGAAAGAAGAATGTATCTTCACGCTTCCTTTTTTCGGACATTTTTCACAAATCTGACGAAGTTTTCACTATCAACCGCACCAGCGAATCATAAAGAAAGCACTGGCGCTTTTTCACCCAAGTGTACGTTGCAGCGATTGCAGGCGAGAGCACGTGGATGAAAACAGATGAGAGCACGTGAGAGCGGTCGTTTTAAAGAGAGAGTGATTCACTTACTCCAAGCCATCCCCTCACTGGCGCACACTTTCACTCAGTCTATTTACCACCGAATAAAACAGCACTTTGCATTATCTGCGGTGAGTTATGGTTGTATCCTCTGTGAAGGTACAAATCTCACGCGCTGGCGTAACATTAGTGCGAAATGTCATCTCTGAGCCGAGATAGACAAATTCGTTGACTACTTCGAACTCATTTTTGTCGTTACTCTGCTACCTAGTTGGCACTTTTGTGCCCGGTTCCGCATACCAGCATGTTCTTCGTTATGGACGTATTTATGTTCAGCCCCATCTTCACTGATTCACGCTTTAGTTTGATGTGCTGCTCTGTCACCGCTTCAGTTCACTGTCTGACCGACAATGTTCATGTCATCGGTAAAGCAGATACATTAAGTGGATCTGTTAAGAATCTCATAATAGATTCAAGTGCAATGTTGAACAGCGGGCAAAAAATTCCGGCACCTTAACGAAGTCCCCTGTGGCATTCAAATGAACCCGAAATCATCACACAGCACTGGATTCCATCTGTCGTAGCCTTGATTAGTCGGGTTCACCCTTCCCCGGAAAGCCGTTCTCGTAGTCGATGAAAAGATGATAGCAACTGATGAAGGGACGCGCCTTTGAAGAGTGCTCTAAAAGGGTTTAAATAGCGGAAATTTTCAATAAAACTCGATTCGTTTCCAACAAAACAAACAATGGCAACTGTAACAACACCGAATACTTCATAATTTATCAATAATAATGAAGTAATTTGGCATGCACTAAACAAAGAACAATAGATCAAATTACTAGTCGCAGTGGTTACGTCCCGAACAGAGGAAAAAAAGGACGGTGATCGTTCAATATTTTTCACAGTTCCATTTGTCACCCTTCTTGTAGATGAGGCAGATAATCCCGTCCTTCAACTCCTCTGGCAGCAGTTCGGAATCCCAAAGCCTGGTCGATGCAGGCAATAGGCCAACTTTTTCGGGCCCATCTTGATGAGTTCTGCTTCGAGTTACGCTTTCCAGCTGCTTGATGGCATCCTTAACTTCACCCATCGTTGAGGGTGGCACATCTCCGTCACTTGCTGCATCGCCGACGGTACGTTTTTAGCTGTCTTGGCCTTTTTCTTGTACTCCATCCAGATGTTTATCGAAGTGGTGCCTCCATGTTTCGGTCACTTCACAATCGTCCGCAAGAACACTCAAATCCTTATTCCGACACATTTTGCTGGTGACACGAAGCAACTGCGGTTTGTGTTGAGTTTCTCATACTCCTCCTGCTCTAGGCGGCGCTATTTTCTGGGAAGAGTTGGGTTTGCTGCCTCCGCTTCTGACTGTACTATTCCAAACTCTGACGGGTAGCTGCACAAGTGCCCATGCAGCATTCTTCTGATCCAATACCTGCGGACATTTTTCTTCAAGCCACTCGTTCTGTCAGTTTCGTTCCACGTAACGATCTCACGCTGATCTAACAGTCCTCGAAGAGGCTTCGTCGAGCTTGTCCTCTTCCGGCTGCGAGCGATTGCGCGTAGCCTACGGCGTCGTCAGGTTGTATCAGTCACACGAGATTATACCATGGTGAGTTCCAGTACGACGATGTTTCGGTAAGATGTCTTCAAATCTCCACCTCCTAGGTATCGACTGGATTGAACTCGGTTCCCTTCGATTCTGCCTCCAATCTAGCAACGGCGAAGTCGGTTGACCAGCAGATCCGTGAATTTCGAGCGAAGCATGCAGATGTCGTCAACGATTCAATGGGGCACTGCATGAAAACGAAGGTAAAGCTTTTCCTAAAACCAAATGCCAAACCTGTCTTCTGTAGCATACGGCCAGTTCCCTTCAACACCATTCCGTTGGTCGATGCCGAACCACCGTTGATTACTTCAAATGGGCTGCTCTTATCGTGGCTGCACGCAAACCGAACAGCCGAGTTCGCATCGGCGCAGACTATTCGATGGGGCTCAACAAGACGTTGAAACCAAACCAATATCCGCTTCCGGA
The DNA here is from genome assembly GCA_024533555.2 of Aedes koreicus. NCBI lineage: Eukaryota > Metazoa > Arthropoda > Insecta > Diptera > Culicidae > Aedes > Aedes koreicus. The sequence goes on along the minus strand of JAHHFK020002458.1, from coordinate 78,166 downwards.
CCCGGAGAAAATCTTCGCCCAACGCAACGGCAGCACTAGCTTCAGCATCAGCGATCTTTCCAATGCGTACCTAAAACTCGAGGTGGATTACGACTCCAAGAAGCTACTCATAATCAACACACATCGCGGGTTGCTTCGGGTCAAACGCCTGGCCCCTAGAGTAAAGTTGAAGTTGACATCCCTACAATCTCCGGCTGAGATGATGTTCGGCAAACCATTACGTACCGTATCATCATTGCTCAGGCCAAGCAAAGATGCCACCACATTCAGAGACAGGATGGTGCAAAATACGCTTTCAACCGAAAGCGTATGACTGCGCCCAAGAGGGGTTTCCAGCACGGAGATTCAGTGTACGCTAAGGTCCACCGAGCAAACTTCTGGTAGTGGGATCCAGCAACCGCCATCGAGAAGATCGGATCAGTCAACTACAATTTGTTCCTAGCCTGACTAAATCGCATTTTAAAGAACTCAAGACTCGTATTTCAGAAAAAAAAGCCCGGGTGGTCCTGGTCAGTCACTATCCATTTTCTTAGATGGATTCGGACTACCAGATCCATGGGAGGCTCTGCTAACTGATATTCGCAGTTTGAAGAACCACTGACGGTCAACTGTGGAACCACAACGGGGGGTTCATGGATGAGCCAGCCGAGGAAGAACCAGCTCCGGTTGCAGAAGACAAACCAGTCCAAACGGTGAAATCCATCCTTGAGAAAGTACGGCGCTTGATTAAACTTCCAGCCCGGTTCAAACCTTATTGGATGATGGGTCCCAGTTGTCACTGGATCACCATAGAACCAAACAAACCCAACCACAGCAACCATTGTATGCCTAAATTAACAGATCCACTGACATCTCATATATCATTCGTAATTAAACTTACAAAAAAGTAACATCTTGGCTAGTAACAAGTCAGAAGCCTTCATTCCGGATGTAATCCGGACATTTAACTCAGCAATAATAGAACTTAATCTGATATCAAATTTGGCGATCGTAAGGTGAGAACAAAGATTGATTTCCATTTGATGTTGACATCTAAATTAGTTTTTGAATTGCTAAGAGCTTCTTTGTTATTTGCTAAGAAGTTCTTTGTTTACAAAATCTGATAAATCGTTTAGATTAAATTGGCAAGAAATCGTGGTTTGTTTGGTTTTGTGATAACATCACAAAAAGGCAAACAATTTGATTCGGGCTTGTCTTCCCATTCACCCGTTTAAACACTGGGTTCGATACAGCCCATCTATCGGACAACCTTGTTGGTCTTGGTCCTGTAGATGAGCTGCATGGAGTAAGAAACATGCCGGCAATACAAGGTAAATATTTATGTTCCTTTTTCGTTTGTATGAACCATAAGTGTTGCTTCTAATCTCGCGTCGTATCTCATAAGGGTACTCCAGTTCTTACGTCAGTACAAAATCAAAATATTGAGTAATGCGCCCATTAAAAATGCGACTATTTTCGGATGGATGGTTAAAAAGAACGGAAAAAAGATATTTTAACAATCCGAATTGCATTTTGTTCATTAAGAAACTAAAAACCTCACAAAACTAGTTCTACTCCTTACCTTGTGGCAGTTAGCCAGAACCTTGGCCATAAGTGAAAAAAAGAAGCATATTCTTCAGTTCCTTGCACAGAAAAAAAAAAGCGTTCCCGAAAATGAAAACGGACCGTTAACTACTTCGCGTTTTCAGGATTTTTCTATTTAAATGTTATTTAGATCATGGTAACGTGATTCAGTTCATGGTGTATTTTTGCTTGTTTTCAAATTCATGACGGATTCGTGCAGTTCACGGATCTGGGCAGGGTTTTTTTTTCGTTTGGTCGCCTTTTTGGACACGAAATTATTTGAATATACTCTCCTTTTCAAATTGGCCCAGAACTTCTCGATTGGGTGGAGCTGGGGCACGTTGGGAGGGTTGGCATGCTTGGACACCACCGGAATGCCCAACCGCTCCATTTCCTCCAGCGCCCGCTTTGAGTAGTGGTCCGACGCTAGATCCGGCCAAAACACCACGTCGTCATCCTTGGAGACACTTCGTACTGTAGATCTCGCGGTTCACTGCCAGCTCCGGCAAAAAGAAGAGGGGACGTGACATCCCCTTTTCACTGACTGTGAGCCACAGCAACACCTTCTTTGGGAACTTCGTGTGCGCTATGTACTTCACATCGCTGCTAAATTTCTTTTGTCGGGGGTGTGAAGTATAACGACCCTCACGTTCCGCATCGCCAGGAAGATTTCTTTGACCACAATCTTCAGCTGTTGTTTCTTGGTTTCCGCTTGGTTCTCCGACACGGCTGGCTTAGACTGACGCTTCCGCATGTTGATATCCATTTTGGCCAAATACTTCTTGACCGTTTGGCCTGTCGCACTGACCTCCCGGCCTAACGCACGGAAAGAAGTGGCCAACTTGCCTTCCGTCTTCCGTTTAAGCTTCTGTTGAATCCTCCGGTCGCCTTAATGGTTGGACGGCCGGAACAAGGCTCCCACTCGATGGACTCTCCCTTCTCCAGAAGTGTCAGAATCTTGTAGATATTTCCGCGATCGTATCCGGCCGACACTAAGTGGGCCACGGTGGCCGACTTTTTCAGGCCCGGATGAAGCTGGCAGTACGAACAAACCATAGATCAATGTTGTTTCACTGTTCTCGCCATAGCAGCCGTAAACAAAACTGATGGAGCTGTCAAATTTTCACAGTATATAGGTAACTATTTAGTAAATTTCTGTCCAGTTAGAATCCGGAATCACTTATTGTGTTGCAGCGGCACGGAAAGTGACCGCTGCAAGAATTTATAGAATTTTTACCGCGATTTGTTAACCTAGTCTGTGGTATAAATTTCACGGTGTTTCGTGCAGCGAGTCAAAAGTTATTCCAGATGTAAGCCGAGAAGAGAGAAAAAATTCTGCACACCCCCGTTGATAATCCAACGTGGTCAGCAATAAAAATCGCAAAAACGTTGAAAATCGCCAAATCAACCGTGTATGATGTGCTCAAACGTTTCAGAGAGCAAAAGAGCGTAGATCGAGTGCCTCAAAGTAGGCGTCGTAGTGGAACATATGACCGCAAGCTGAACCAGAAGGTGTTGAGAACCGTCAGAGCAAATATCAGACTATCAGATAATGAAATCACACAAAAATACGCTGCTGTTCGCAGTACCGTTCGAAAAATTCGTTTGCGAGCAGGATATCGTTCTTATCGAGCCAGCAAGCAACCAAACAGAACGTTGAAGCAAAGTTTCGTCACCAAAACTCGAGTTTGGAAATTGTACCAGCAGGTTTTGACGAAGTATCAACGATGAAACCTACGTCAAAATGGATTTCGGACAGCTTCCTGGCCAAAAATTGTATATGGCGACGGCACGAGGAGATGTTCCTGCGAAGATTAAGTTTGCTTTAATGGACAAATTTGCCAAACAACTGATGATTTGGCAAGGGATTTGCAGCTGCGGAGCAAAGACCAAAGTGTTCGTGGCGAATAAGACGATGGACTCAAAGCTGTACAAGTAAAAATGCCTCAAAAACCGCGTACTACCTTTCATTAAAGCCCATAAAGGTCCCATGAAGTTTTGGCCAGATTTGGCGAGTCATCCAGTGGTACCGCGATAATAATGTAGATTTCATCGATAAAAACATAAATCCACCAAACTGCCCGCAGCTCCGGCCCATCGAGAGATTTTGGGCAGTAATGAAGCGGAAGCTTAATAAAAGTGGAAAAACGGCTCGGGACGCGATTAAGATGACCAAAATGTGGAACAAATGTGCCAAGGAAGTTGACTCCGGAGGTGTGCAGCGTTTGAATTTTCATTAGGAACGAAGAGAAATGATTTGTATTGATACCTTTTTCCTTAAAGTACAGTAAATTACCTTTGTTTTGATGTATTAAACTTATTTGTACGTCAATCCGTTACCGAGGTACAGATGATTTTATTATTCCGGATTCTAAATGGACATATCTTTATATCAACAGGTTGAAGGGTATTCGCTTGAAAAATCGGAACATGCAGTCGCTTTTTTTAATGCACGCTGTGGCAAAGTTTGTTTTCGAACTTTCCGGGTAGCAAACTCGTTTTTTGTTGTGAGTAGCTCGAAGCTGTAATTACGCAATGTGTTTGTGAGAGGTTATAATAGTCCAGTAATTTTAAGCTTAACCTACAATTTGTCTCCACTAGTGCATCAATTCATCACAGATTATCTAAGAACTATAATTAAGGTATTTGGGATTTTTTATTCTGCAAATAAATGTTCATTAGTGGAAAAAAGATATATAATTAACATAATAATTCTACCGAAATGTAATTCAGTTTTCACCGTATGCTGCACTTTTCTTGTTTTGCTTTTATCTACCTTTTCGTTGACGTTCTACGTTTGACAATCTTGCTCTGACAATGTTAGGTAGATCGGTTACTGCGCAGTGGTTCATTTGGGATTTACGAGGGATACGGTGAGTAGAATCTTTTCGGAACTCACGCTTTAAATGTAAAAAGTAAATTAGTGAATGTAGAAATACATCCCTGTCAGCGCAGAAACGAAGTGCTTGATGTTTTGTTGTGTTAAAACGTAAAACAAAAGTCCCTGGCTTCGTCCCTTGGCGAATTTTCAGCATTCCCTCTGACATAATCCAGCTCTAATTTTTAATCCAACTTCAAACTAATATTATGTTTCAACTTTTACTTCACTCGACAAGTGTCACTGAATACAGCTTCTAAACACCTTATTACACGCTGAGTGTATACGTAATTAATCCATCCCTCAAATGCAAACACAAACATCAAAGCTTGTTGAGAAAGTAGTTACATACATGTCTTTTTTTATAGACTCAGATTTGTACAGCTCCAAATCGGTTCACCGGTAACTAATTAAAAGTGCCGTAATTGTTGTTTGTACTCGTACATGCTCCGTGCATTTGTGGCCTCCAGGGAAGTTGATTCATTTTCCATCCACATGGACATGGTTGGATACAGTCATAGTTGTACAATCCAAAAGGGTTCAGCAGTTTTACGAAACTAAATCTGGTCGTACATGGCACTGCTGTTGCTTCTCGAAAGTAGCATGTTTATTGAATTAATTGTCTCCACTGGGAGCTTACCTGGGATATGTACTTTGAGAAAAGTTTTATTTTATCCGAAAGGTAATCTACCTGCATAGGGGAACATCTGTTGGTAGATGTTTTTTGGATGCCTCTAGAGCCATTTGGCAAAGAAATAAGAATGTTCACTGCAAGTATGATGAAAATAATATAATCCGAGAATTGGATAATTGCCAATTTATTGTTTGATTTTTTGCTCCTTTTTTGGTTGTTCATTGTTTATTTGTTGTTTGTTTGATTTTTGTGTGTTATTTTTTTCTCTAGTTCGTTGTTTGGTTAAGTTTGGTTAAAAGTTCAATAATTATTAGTTGTTTCCTTATTGCTTGTTTATCGTTTTTATTATTTCCTAGTTGTTTGTTAGACTGTTATTTTTAATTCTGTTTCAAGAAAAGTAGTACACACAATATTTTTAAATCCAATTAACCAAATTGTTTGTACAATATTTTATCGTTGTGGTTGAATAATCAGCTCACATAACAAAAAAAAAAAGCTCATTTGTATCAACAAAGACTTTGCCAAACAAACATTACATGTTGCATAATAGCTTGTTCAATGGAAAGTTAAATTCTTAAGTTAAAAAATAGCTTATTTTGTTTAAATCACTTCAATTCCACATTTTGTTGAATTTGTTCTGATGACTTCTGGTCAGTTTTCGTCTTACTGGCCGCTTAAACATTGGCTGAACACTTCTGGCCATATTTCCTTCTCCTTATTCCGCGCCGTGAGTAACTGCGTCTACTGAGTTGAACTTTTGTGGTATTGGCTGACTGCCGAAGCGAGTGAGAGTCACCGCAAATGAGGTGTTATTTTATCACCCATCATCTATGACCAGTGATAAGTCGACTCGTTTAACCTTTCCCCAAAAATAAAAACCCCCCTTTTTTTAAAGGGCCTTTTAAAATAAAAAAAAATTTTTAAAAGTTTTTGGTTTGTTTTTTTTTTTTCGCAATTTTTGAAAGGAATTGGCCCCAAAAAGTGCTCAGTTTTGTGTTACCTATCAAAATGCGCGGTCTTTCTCCGGAATAACGAAAAAGTATCGTGCACAAATGGTGCACTGTGAGCGGACTCTCCTTGAGAAAATTGGCCAAGGAAGAGGGTGTAAGCGTCGGAGCGGTACGATCTGCGATTCGAAAATATAGAGAACAGTGTACGTTTGAAGAGGCGCCGAAAAGTGGTCGGAAATCCGGTCCTGTTAGTCCGGATATCGATAAAAAGATCAGGGATGCCTACAAGCGAAAACCAGCGACTTCCGTTCGGGTTGTTGCGAAAAAACTAGGGACCTCGTCGAGTAACGTCATGCGTGCCAAAGAAAGACTGGGGCTAAAAACATACCGGAAGTAGAAAAAAAAACCCAAAAGGAACCCAAAACAGGCCGCGTCCGTGAAACCACGGGAGCGCAAACTCTATGAACTCGTTATTGTGTGTGATCGGTGTGTGATCGAGACCCATTTCGGCACTATTAACAACTCGCTTCTTCACAATATACTCACAATATACTTTTTTCACTTTGCACTAATGTCCTTTTCTCGTTTCTCTCACTTTTACTTTGCTTTTCTAGTTTTCACTCACTACTAGCTTCTTCCAACGTCCCCCAAGATTCAGCATCCACGCATGACGTGACTCAAATCCGGTTCGAAGGACCAATGTCGGGGCCATGCCAGGCTCCGGGGAATAAACGACGCGATGGGCTTCACTACTGTCTTGCGACATGACAAAACACGTCCTGACACGTCAGGCAAGGGAAGGGTGCCGCTCAAGCAGGAAGCCGGAGGAAAGACGAGTGTTCCTTTGGGAGCTTGTGGAGAAACACGTAACTCTTCTTGCCCTGAAAAGGACGGATTAGGTTCCACAACTCCGTCAAGGCAACAACTCGGTCACCTGTGGACTGTAAGCACTAACTCTCCTCGTCGGGTGGACCGCTGCTGTCTCGGAGGCCGCCAGAAGAAACTCAAACACTTTACTTTACTGCATATTTTTTATTGCTCTTCGCTCTTAATTTTACAAAGGTTGAAAAAATACTGATACTAGCACAGCTCTCTGTGCCGCTTTTATAGTGTCAAAAAATGCTGTTTGCTTCTTATTACTATTCCATCGTCATCGTCTCACTCAGTCGTTGCATGCCAGATGGGTGGAGCTATTGACTAGCAATGGTGTGGCATGGTCTTCGTGATCGCTGGCTGACTGCTGTAAGTCGTCGTACACGATCGGGCGTGAACAGATGCCTACAAGCGAAAACCAGCGACTTCCGTTCGGGTTGTTGCGAAAAAACTAGGGACCTCGTCGAGTAACGTCATGCGTGCCAAAGAAAGACTGGGGCTAAAAACATACCGGAAGTAGAAAAAAAAACCCAAAAGGAACCCAAAACAGGCCGCGTCCGTGAAACCACGGGAGCGCAAACTCTATGAACTCGTTATTGTGTAGAAATTCTTATGTCTACGGTGTGAGAACACTATTTACAATAACCTATTCTAAATGAATAGAGCATACTAGGTGGGGTGAAAAGTAACCTCCTTGACCGCCAAAATGCGATGCTACTGCAAAAAGGGTTATAGTGCCTTGTAGTCCCTTCATATTTAGGCATACACGCCAAATTTCAGTCTTATACTGCCCTTAGTTTTGTGTTGACAGCTCATTGTTTACATTGCTAATAAATTATGTTTTTATTGCGTACAGTGCGCCAAATTTAAATTATAATGTTTTGAAATTGGAAATATCTTCTCAACATCATGGGATCCCAGAAGTGAACAGCAGTTTCTGCTAGAGCCAAAGATGTGAGAAAGTATTGATAGGTCCGATAGAGCTCGGCAAGTTATGAAATTGAATAGAAGTAGTTTGAAATTCAGCGTAGGGCTTCGTTTTGGCAGTATTTCGAAGCAAACAGACACTTTTGCCAAACATCCCACTGCGGGGTAGGTCAAGGCAGGGACGGATCCGCCACTTTGTCTGGCCATTGCTGATTGTTGTTGACGTGGGAAAAAATGGCGATTTCGTCTCGAGAAAGGAAACGCATCGACCCTGTGCTCGCGAAAAATTCCGTTCTGTGCAGGTGAAATCGCACTCGAAAGCGCCTGAAAAGTGTTCTCCAGGCTAGCAGAAATCGCGTACGTTGTGGAAGCCTCCATTGGCGGTGAAGAGGAGCTTTCTTGCTGAAATTTGTTTAGCTCAACCTCTCCCTCTCGCGCTGAATTGATAGCTCTCTCTCTCTCTGTCGCTCGCGTTTGTACTTTTTGGGAGAAGCGCAGTTGTGTTGGTGTGAGTTTGATGGATTGGATTTTTTTTTATTCGCCCACCCTGGATGAGATTCATCAAAACGGAAATATAGAGAGGTACGTGATTGTGTGTGTTGGCAGTAGTTTGCATCGCATCAGCGGAAACAACAACGGTAGTAGCACGGTAGTACCTCGTCGCGCGCAGGGTTGCCACATGCGCAGATTTGTATGTAAAGATTACAGATTTTTGAGATAAACAAAGATTTTTAAGATTTTTGGCAATTGCTTGTCTACACAAAAATTAAAATTTATAAAATGATTAAATTTTCCTACTCTGACCAGTTCTACTTTCAGTGTGGGGGTTTTAGGCCCATGAACAAAATAAAACAATTGAAACTGACACTACAGTGACAAATGACAGTCTGAAAGCCAGTTTTTGTGTGTGCGCTCTAATGATTTCTCAATGATTTATTTGAGATATTTTTTGAAGAAAATTTTATAAAATTTCTCTAAGATTTTAAGACTTTCCTAAGATATTCCCTCTGGCGTTTCGATAGATATTCTCCAGGAGTTTGACGGCATTCCTCCATGGATTCTTTCAGGAGTTTCTTCTGGCAATGCGTCGGCAGATTTTCAAAACTTTCTTTTGATTAAATTTTTGGAGGAATCCCTGAACTTGTGAAGTTTTGTGATTTTAAATGAATTCCTGGAGGACAACTACACAAACAATATAAGGTAATTCCTGAAGTAGTGCTTGGAGAAAATCCTGATCTGTTGGAGAAACCCAAGAAGAATTTTTTGCACGAATTCAACAATCTCATATATATAATTCTCAACTTTAAAATGCAATAGGCTTTTGTAGAATTATTATTCAAATTTTATCTAGGATATCTGCAAGGATTTTTTAAATATAGTTCTACAAAAGTTTCTTCAATAATGTCTTCAAATATTCCGCTTGAGAAATTTCGGTAGAATTTCCTGCAGGGATTTCTACAAAAAATGCTGTTAATAATGTTCTGGCTCTTTGTCCAAGCTACGCATGCGAAAAGCTGCCATTGTACCAATGATCCGATCTGATACGATCCAAGGAATTCCAGATGATACAACGCCTATGAAAGCTCTGCATCCATCTGCCACCAGATCGTTGGAGTCAGTTGTTAAAAGGAATATGGAACGGTTTTCGGAGCTCGTGTTGTTTTTTTTTTTCGTTTCGTATGATTGTTGTCATATTAATGACAAAGCGAATCTTCCAGTCAGAAGCTTCAAAAGTCCCGAACATGTGCAATTAGCAGAAGTCTCGCTAATGGTTCTCCTTGGAAATATTTGTGAGGATGATTACTCAAAACACCTGACGGATTTGAGGGTTTCAGATTTCGATAAACATCTTCGTAAGAAGTTGGAAATACATATAGGAATGGCAGCAGACGAAAAGATCCGGAACTCTCGATGATACCAGGAATGAGGCTTTCTACTTTATTTGTTGTGTTTTCTATACCAAGTTGATTAAACAGACCATTAAGCGCTTTGATCTGAAAGATTTAGTTCTGACTACTGCATCGAGCGTTGACCCCAAGAAACTGCACATTTTGAAGGAGTTCAACTCGATTACTAAACCATATCCAAACTTCTTTGAAAACGGTGAGGAACAGGCCATCGAAAATGATTTTCGTGAGCTGAGGACGGCATCTTCAAGGTCATCGAGGTGAAAGAATCGGAAGACTTGGAAACTTGTTGGAGAAAACTGCTGTGTTTTCAAACGAGCAGATGGGAAGCTGTCTTTTCCCTAAGAATGTTCATTGCGAAATACACTGATAATTACACTTAAGCCTATTGAAAAGACCGTTTTGTATAGACTAATCAAAATAAATACACAGAAAGAATTCTTGTAGTAAAAACCTATCTTTAAAACTACCATGAAATTTCAGTCAAATTCACTACGTTTATGGTAAAACCTTCAAAATTGGTGGTAAATTTGACAGACCTCATATTGATATCAACTGCACCATGGTCGATCTAATCGCAGGCATGGTAAAATCAAACGCATTTATAGTCAGCTGAAAATTGTAGGTGTTTGCGCTTAATTTAATCCTCGAAATGGTAGTTTCTACTGCGGTTTTTTTTGCGGGTATGGTTTCATGAGTATATAAATGTTTTATTGCTGATTGCAGTTAAAAATGGACTCCGACAAAAACAGAAAAAGTGTGATAAAAGTGCACGTTTACGTCAAATCGTTTCCTGTCTTCAGTGAACTTATACCTTTCAGCATAAAGGATAAGTGCACCAAAGACAACAAAACGATTTGACGTAAACGTGCACTTTTATCACACTTTAAAATGCGCAAAAAGCACTTCTAGAGTCCAATCACAACTGCAACCAGCAATATTTTGCCGTCAACTCAATAGCAATAATAAAATGAAAGTGCCTAAGCATTCAGGCAGTTGAAAAGTTTCCATTCTACTTTTCCAACACAAAATTTGGTGCAAAGATTTTTGCCAAGATTTTGTTAAGTTAAACACAGATAAAAAAGATTTTTTTGGAAAAAATTAGAGATGGAAACGAAAAATAATGTGGCAACCCTGGTCGCGCGTCGCGTTGTTCTGCGTCGCGGATTATTAGTGTGCGTGTGCAATTGTTTCCGGTGAGCTGAAGTTAGAAGAGTGTTGCGTATTGCGGGATCGCGCCTTGCTCGCGGTTCATTCAAAAAACTGCATACAATCAATTGCGCTGTTGTGTGTTGGTGATTTTTCCTCAAGCGAGCTCAGGTCCAAAGTATCGTCGTTCGCGGGTATTATGGAGGAAGATAGTGTGTATTGTTTAGCAACCGTGTAAAGTTAGAGGTCATAGGCGAGTTTATTTTTCTTTTTGATTCTGTTTCCTGCAACCAAGTGCCAATATCTAGAACTAGATTTTAAAGGATAATACCACAACCGTGCCTAAGTGAATTTTGATTCGGTGTGCAGGCTTAGTTTGTAAATTAATTGGTGCAAGAAGAGTGTATTAGACGCAGATATCATGTTACTACCGGAGTCCAGAAGGACTTGGCCATCTAGGCCATCGAGGAGAGCTGGTTTTGCAAAGCAACAAATTATTTATTTCTACCATATTTTGAAGACAATATCTAATATCCTTATTTTATTTTATTTTGTCTATTTTGTTTTGTTTTGTTTTTCGTTATGCTTGTCTCTTTTTAGTCACGTTGGAGCGGATCAATGCTTTGGGCGGATAGTGCTTCATAATTTCAGCGTGTCGTTAACCAAAACGAACCCTGCTGCTAACTTTTCCCCAACTATCCAACATCCCAGTGATTTCTCGGGGAAGTGCAGAGGATTTCTCAGCTTCCTTCAAAGCGAGTATCATGTCAACACGGTCCTCCTCATTCCCTACTTGATCAGCATTATGGCACGGCCGGCGCCGGTATTGCTTTATATTGGGTCACCAGTTTTTATACATTGAAGATGTTTGTTATTCCCAAACATCATCTGCTGGTTCTTTGTGTAAATACAGCTGATCTGGCAATAACGGAATTGCATCGGTGGGCGGTCAATCATGCTCATGCTCATGCTCATTACTGATTGTTATTGACGTGTTTGGCATCATGTTGAATTTCGATAAAAACGATTTTCGTTCTCTTATAAAACATTATATTCAAGAAACAAAAGAAAAGTTGTCTAAGTATTATGGGACAAATGCTACGACAAATTACACCGTTAAATATTGGTTTCGAGAGTTACATGAAGGCCTCAACTCCAATACCGATCAAGTCCACAGCGACAGGCCCTCCGATGCAGTTGCAGAGGACAATGTCAAAAAAGTTCATGAAATGGTGTTGGCTGACCGGAAAGTGAAGGACTGAGCCACACGCCATATTTTGGGCGAGATGCTGCATATGAAAAAGTCCATTTTCTTCCGCATCCACCATACTCACCCGATTTGGCTCCCTCGTACTATTATCTGTTCCCAAACCTCAAAAGACGGCTCATCAATAAAAAAAATTAGCACACGCCAGGAAATCATCCACGCCGCTAAGGAGTATTTTGCGGACTTTCCGAACAATAACTTTTAGGACGGGATCAAGAAGTTGGAAAATCACTGGAATAAGTGTATTGAGCTAAATGAGACTACATGGAATAAAATTTAAAAAAAACATTTAAAAAAAAATCAATGGGGTTGTGTCGACCAGTTGACGTAGACTACGTTAAACCGTTTGATTAAATATTTTCGTTAGTTTCGTAGTAGAACATTGCAACACAGGTAGTGTTTGTAAACCTTATCGCTTTACAGATTGTTCAGAGTCTGTTTGGGAATTTAAAGTCAATAATCAATGATATGGTTGATAGTTGACAGTCGCAAAAATTTCCAACTGATAGAAGCAAAAATCGAGAAATGATAAAGCTATTAGCGTTCAAATTGTTTCAGTTATTTTCAAATTTTTATTTCACTCCTACCCGGCTGGAAGGCGTAGTTTGAACCTGATAGCGTGGATGTGGTCCTTATAGATCGTTAGACCAGCACTAGATAGTAAGTATGTTAGACAATTCTATTGTACACTCTTTAAAAAGCAATTGGTGGTCGCAGAAAGGGCCGATTGGTTTAGATAATTATACGGCCTCGAGTTGAAGGCTCTTCTCCAGCATCTCAACCAGTAGTTGGCAACGCATTACATCTGGCTGCTTTCAGTTTCGCCCGATAACCACGGAGCTAGTGAGCTACTCGGCATCGGTAGACGGCCGTTTTGGAGGATTTCCCATATGTTAGATCTTAATGCGCTTCCAAAATTTGCGCACACGTTTGCCATCAACACTTATTCTCACTTTCACAGTTTCTCAAAATTTATTGCTTCCTAGAAGTAAAACTCTATCCAACGCGAATTCTCAATACAATAGAACAACTATTCATAACAGTACTCATGGAATTGCGCAGAGAATGTTACTTCGTAATATCATGTTCGAAAATCAAAACATTGTCAGTGATAGGAAATTTCATGATACTTGCCAGAACGCAACATTCTTTAAAACAATTCCAGCACCGATGGATGAATATGTACACAAAATATATTAATCTTTTATTAAAAATGTTAAATACTTGAGTAAATAAAATGGCAATCGCAAACACCTCTAGATTAGAGCAAAAATCTCAAAATGCACAAAGAAAGCAACGAAGAGAAAACTAAAATATTTTTATCCACCGCTGTCTCCCAATTGGTAACTTGGAACTTGTAAAGTAATGTTGGATAAATTCAAATCAAACAAATTCTCAAAATTGCCTTCGGCGGATTTGAAATGATCCGCATTTGAATTCCAACCTTCTTGGTCTTTAGAAGAAGCATTTCAGCAGTTGCACGTTGCGCCACCACACACACACACACACACACACACACACACACACACACACACACACACACACACACACACACACACACACACACACACACCACACACACACACACACAAGCACCCTCTCGTGGTTGCACCAACCGACTGGCAACAAATATATCACCGGCTTGGACAACCGACTGCCTGACACACCACTGCATAATTAATGGCTGCCTAGCGAATGGCTTGCTAGCAATAGCCTGCAGCGCTATCAGCGCAATGGCCAATGGTTGGTGGCCAGTGCACCTTCTTTGCTACTTGCCACCGCCAGCTGCCAAATGCACATTGGCGCCACTGCCGAATGAAGCTAGTGCACTCTCCAGGGTATATGCCATCGCCAGCTGCCAAACCATATTGGCTTGTTGTTCCGCACAGCTTCAGTACTGCAACACGAATGAGAAAATCTGCGAAGGTGTACCCCTTTTATATCGTTCACTGCTTTATATAAGACCTCACTTGCTCACATTTGAAATCTGTGAAAGGAAAGTACTACGCATTTAGTAAATTTAGCATGCAAAACAAAATTATAAGACATCACCTTTTATTTTCGTTATTTTCAATAGTTTTAAATTGTTAACTGATAATGATACGCGGAAAAATTTCCAACCGATTTATGTAAACATCTTGAAAATCTATCGAGTATTTATTAAGTTATAAGCGTTTAATTTGTAACGATATTTCGTGACGGACGATTATTTTTAGATTTTCAATTGACACGCTACCCTTGCCGTAAGACGTAGTCTACGTCAAAAAAAGTTAATTCCCAAGGAGGTTACTTTTTACCCCACCTAGTATATTCATTAAGTTTGTCTCGGTGTTACTAGCACTCTCACGCAATCCTCACGCTTACTGGCGGAATGAGCAACTCATCGAACTTCGTGCTACTTGTGTCAGAGCCAGAAGACGTATCCAGAGAGCTAAAACCGCAGCAGGCAGAAAAGTGCGTGGGGTGGTGTTTCGAGCGGCCAGGACCACATAAAAACGGGAGCTAAGACTGAGCAAGATGAACTGCTACAAAGACCTGGCTGAGCCGCTGATGCCAACCCCTGGACGACGCGTACCATATTGTGATGGCGAAGATTAAAAGCACTACGATGGCTGCAGAGCTATGTCCAAAAAAAAGTGAACGTTATCGTAGAGGGACTTTTCCCAATGCACGATCCAACGACTTGGCCACGTACATCGTACGGCGAGGAAGAAAGAAGTACCGCCGAGGGTATGCAAATCTCGAACTAGGATTTCGTGGTAGTGTCAAGAGGGCTTAATATTGAGAAGGCACCCGGACCGGACGGAATACCTAACGTGGCTTTGAAAACGCCGATTCAGGCGTTTCCAGACATGTTCAGGGATGTGCTGAAGAAATTTCTTAAGAACCGGTCGACAGGTGGAAAACATAAAAACTAGGGTTCCTGCCGAGGCAAGGAAAGCCTCTGGGGGGTCCAGCATCGTATGAGTTAATATGGCTGCTGGATACGCTTTGGAAACTCCTGGAGAGGGTCATCTTCAATAGGCTTACGAAATTTACGGAGAGCGAACATGGTCTATGGAAGATGCAATTCGGACAGTGGTCAAGACAGCCTTAAAGTCGTCCAAACAAAAACGGCTATTGCTTGCCGCACGGAATAAGGGTCCCTGATTACCTGTGCAGAATTCCGAAAAGAGAGTCGACGAAGTAGATGTTTCTTCATCTTATTGGATCCATGTAGCAATGTATGTGATAAAAAATTAATCCAAATGATAAAGTTGCAAATGAGACTCACTAAAAACATAGTCAACTGGATATTGACATAGTTTGCTTTGATTACAATCTTTTACTTGAATCAGTAACCAAAGTTGTTGTTTGTTTTTTCGATCACTGTGCATTTTTTATATTTAGCAGCTCTGAAATACATGCAAGCTCAACATATTCAATATTTCACGAGAAAGGCCCTTGTCACCAGTACAGTTCGTTGTACAGCACGTGTTTCATTCACTTTGTGACAGAATGAGCAACGTTAGTACTTTGTCAACTGTTTGCTCTTAACTCGCTCGTCTAACTGGCAAACTCGAATTCAGCAACAACAACGGGTTTTTGGAAGTGAAGTAACTCGGTGATTTAATTGCTTCCATCCAACACGTTCGTATGCGAACAAACTCCATTGTTTAATACAAATGCTATCGTCCCACCTCATGACTTTATTTTACTTGGCTCAAATGTGGAAGAATGTATTATCCGGTGCAAAGCGAATTACACATCGTTGGGAAGCAAAAGTGCCTCAACTGACGGTTAGATATAGCATACAATGAAAAGCTATTTTAGCTATTGTATGGATACAAATTTACTCGAATATACTAAATGATGTTGAATAGAACAATGCAGCGGAAAAACTAATTTGCTTTTCTGTTTCGCTGTAAATGGTTTTTCTGAAAAATCTCTCATTGTGGGAGTAAGGTAAATTTCATTCAAAGAGCTGTAAGAACATGTATACAGGAAGAAAGTGATTCGGAGCTTGCTAAACATAGACGAATCTAGGCAAAACGATGGATCATTTGTATTTGTATTTGAATTTCTGGTTTTTTTTTTTTTTAATCTTTATTTTACGTCGGCCTATTTCCTCACATGGTGACAATCACCGACGCCAGGAAGACGACTCCACCACCTGGACCCTACCTAACGACTCATGAATATGAACCGGGACCAACGGCTTTACTTCCCTTCCGAAGGAAGACATGACCAGATTTTTTCGCCTCAGAAAAACCACCGACGTCGACTGGGATTGAACCCAGACCCACTGGGGTGCCAAGTAGCAGTCACGCTTACCACTGCACCACCGACGCCGGCATGAATTTCTGGTTGAAATAATTGATCTGACAATTTAGTCTTCATGAATAAAATAAAAACACATTTCAACACTAATTCAACAGAGATCCAATCTTATACGTGGATCGTTAGGTTGGCTCGTTGAACTTCAGTAACGCTTTGACAGCTGTAAAAGCATGAGTAACTGCCAAAATTGGTTCATCCTATCGAACACAGTTTGATAAAAAATTGGTTGCAGTAACGAGGAACTTTACGCCTATTGACCCATCGCGATGTTATCTTGTATTCGAAAGTTGTTGGAGATTATGTTACTATTTCGTCTGGACAAATGAGTTGGGCGAGCAACCTACTGTCAGATGCTTATGTCGTTTTCGGTTTCAAATCTGGGTCAGGTCTCGCAATTACCGAACGGATCCAGAGTCGAGTCAGTATGATGCTATTAGTGCGAAACAACATACACATAAACAAACATAAACATTTTATTAGACAGTTTATGTTAGTGTGTATTGGTGAATACAGGTTGGACCAAGGTGACTCTAATATCTCAGGTGGTCTATTTTCTTCAGTTGGTAGGAAAGACGGGTGGAGTAGCGGGGTATCAAATGAGATTTAGCAGTGGAGCGAAAAAGTAAGGAATACTTAACAGTGTATTACGCACATATTGACAGTTGTTGATTGCATTTTTGCCTAGGAGTGAAGAGTTATTTATTAATGTTAACTGTATGGGCCAAACCTTACATACATTAGCACGTGCACTTTTTTCGTATTTTTCCCCGAAACATTGGTAAACAAAACTTGCAGCCTGACCCTTCATATTCCAATGGCATAGTACACAGGCCTGGCAGCAGCGTTGCCAATATTTTTTTTTTTAAACTGGAAGAATGCAAAAAAAAAACTGGAAAAAACTGGATCCTAAAAAATCAAGAAATAGCCTACGTAATGAAAAAGCCTTTGTCGCATATTACAATTTATATGTTGTATGTAAGATATATTGTTACAATATGTGGAATTGTTCTGTAATGGTTTTAACTAAAAATTCTTTACTCTAACACAATGGTTACTGCATGCCATATTGTCATTGTAAGTTATCTTTAATTCTGGATTTTATCCCAACATTTTGACATAAAATAGAACGAAAATAAAGCGAATACAACCGCCAATTCAGCATTATTTGGCCTCTGCCATATGGTTAAAACTGTAAAGGATACTGTTAACTTATACTTATCAACTTTAGGGTTATTGTCACTACAATATGGGACATAGTTATCCATAATATGGGGAATTGTCAATGAGTGGTTTTTATTTGTTTATTAGAAGTATACATCAACAGACCAAGTTTTTAGACCAGGTTTTTAATTATGCGTGGAACCACAAAGGACTTTTTTTTTATCGAGATATTCAGCCCTGGACTGGTTCATCTCCCGTCGTAGTCACTCAAATATGTTGGAGTAAATCGGTAACGCAGTGTGCTGATGACCTCCTTGGAGACCAACGGCCTCCCTAGCAACCTAAGTTTTCTTAAATAAACAACTGAGAAAATTTTGTCATTCCTGTTCAAGACTCCACTCAAGCTAGTTGTAAAATAAATCCTTTCTACTATTCAAACTTTGCTGTTCCGGTTATTTCCAACCGTCAAAAGGTTATGGGCGACTCACGCAAGGATTTGGTCCACGGGATCCCGCAGTTCTCGGGCACCAGTTTCGACAATTGGCGTTTTCGAGTGGAGAAGTATCTGAAGTCCGTGAAGCTGTTGGATATCATCAAAAAAGATCCTCCGACGGAAGCGGCCGAGCTCACAAAGTTCCAGGAAGATGACGGTAAGGCGGCGTTCCTGCTGACGTCATTCGTCCATGACGATTTGCTGCATTTGATGCGGGACAAGGAGACGTCCAAGGAGATGTGGATGAGCCTTGAATCCGCCTACGCCAAAAAGTCCGTCTCGTCGCAGACATATGTCAGGAAGCAACTTGCGAAGCTGCGAATGGTGGAAGGTGCGTCCGTGAAAGATCACCTGAAAACCTTCGAAGAGCTGATCCGGCAACTGAAGCTGGCCGGAGCGAAGCTTGAAGAGAACGATATTGTGTCCCAGCTGTTTGCTACCCTTCCCGAGTCGTTCGATCCGTTGGTTACGGCGCTGGAAAATCTGGGTGAGGAAAACCTGAAGCTGGATGTTGTTCGCGAGCGCCTTCTTGCCGAGGAACTCAAGAAAACCGACCGGGCAGCGAATTTCCAAGAGAAACCTGTAGCATTCCAAGGATCGAAGCAGAAACCTGGTAAGTTCACCGGAAAGTGCAACCGTTGCCAGAAGAAGGGGCACAAGGTCAAGGACTGTCGTGTGAAGTTGAAGACGGAAGGGCGCGCTGAAGCTAACGCTGCTGCTGGAGGTAAGGCGGTGGCTTTCATGACCGGAAGAGGCTCCCAAACAAAGGACGAGGGAGTGGTTTCCTTCAAGCTGGATTCCGGAGCCTCGGACCACCTTGTGAATGTGGAGCACTGTTTCGCCGACCTCACGAAGCTGAAGCAACCTATCGTCATCAACGTGGCGAAGGACAATCAATCCCTGGTGTGCTGGCACCGAGGAACAATCAAAGGCGTCAACAAGGAAGGTAATTATATCAGCCTGCATGATGTCCTCTTCGTACCAGATCTTCGAGCGAACCTGCTATCTGTGAAAAAGATGGCAAAAGCGAACCTGGATGTCACATTCACGAAAAAGGGAGCGATCATGAAGCAAGGTCGTGACCTGATTGCGAGATGTCCCATGCGGGGCGACTTTTACGAGCTCGATCTCCGCGTCGATACGGTGGCGGCCAACATGTGTGGAACTGTGACCGGTAACCTGTGGCATCGTCGACTGGCTCATTTGGGCAGCAAGAGTTTGCAGACACTCGTGAAGCATGACATGGTAACAGGTATTCCCGAGGAACCAGGTAAATTGGATTTTTGCGATGTTTGTGTTCTCGGAAAGCAGTGCCGAGAACCATTCACGGGTACTAGAGTCCGTGCTGCAAGACCTCTAGAACGAGTGCACTCCGATGTGTGCGGTCCAATTATACCAGCGGCTTGGGATGGCTCTCGGTACTTCGTCACCTTTATTGATGATTATACGCACTTCGCAGTAGCATATCCAATCAAGAAGAAGTCCGACGTGTTCCAGAAGTTTCGAGAGTACGAGGCCATGGCGAGTGCCTGACGAACAGAAGTCCAACCACCGCGGTATTTGGCTGGAAGACTCCTGCGGAAATGTGGACTGGTCACAAGCCGGATGTGAGCAAACTACGTGTGTTCGGCTGTAAAGCATTTGCTTGGGTGTCCACGGCCCAGAGGAGGAAACTGGATCCGAAAAGCAAGCCTGCTGTGATGATCGGCTACGCGCCGAACGCCTACCGCCTGTGGGACAAAGAGAAGAAGCAATTATTCCTGGCCAGAGATGTCAAGTTCGATGAGAGCAGTTTTCCGTTTGCCACCCAGATCCGTGACGAAACTCCTTTGGTTGTTGCTCCGTACGAGTTCGAGGATCAAGACGAGGAACACGTGCAACCCCCTGAACAGTCCGTTCAACCCAATGAGCCGCTGGTGGCTCAACATGACGACATCCTGACTGACGTTGAAGAAGACGAGGTTGAAAACGACGGTGTTGACGAAACTGGAGCGCTCCCTTCGCAACTAGACCGTGGTTCAAACCTCGAAATGGAAATCCCGAGGCGCAGCGAACGGGAGCGCAGACTCCCCGGTAAGTTGAAAGAATTTCTGGTTGGAAAAATTTTCTCTGCCGCGCAATCCCATTCTGCAGATGCATCCCAAAACGTTTCTGATGTTCCATTCGACGGTTCCGTGGGACGAGATGAGGCCGAGCGTTCGATCTTCGATGTCCCGGAGGCGTACAAGGAGATCGCCGGACGAGCCGACGAAGCCCTTTGGCAGCAAGCGGTCCGTGAAGAACTGCAGTCGCTAGCGGACAACCATGTTTGGCGATTGGTGCGATGTCCTGCTGGTGTGGTTCCGCTCAAGTCGAAATGGGTCTTCCGAATCAAGCCGGACGAGCATGGCGAACCGGTCCGTTACAAGGCGCGCTTGGTGGCGAAGGGATTTCAGCAGAAGCCTGGAGTAGACTACAACGAAACATATTCCCCCGTAGCGAAGTTGGCCACGATACGAACCGTTCTTGCTGTAGCAACCCACCGAAGGATGCACGTTCACCAACTCGATGTGAAGACCGCATTCCTCTACGGGGAGCTTGAAGAAGACGTCTACATGGCCATACCCGAAGGAGTTGCAGCACCTCCGAACCTTGTTTGCAAGCTGGAGCGATCGTTGTATGGACTCAAGCAAAGCCCTCGCTGTTGGAATAACAAGCTGAACGACCTTCTACTGGATTTCGGCTTCACCCGTTCCCGGCACGATTATTGTTTGTATACCAGGATCGACCATCGAGGGGGGTATACATCATCATCTATGTGGACGATTTGCTCATTGCTGGCGATCGGCTGGACCTGGTGAAGGAGATCAAGCGTGCTCTTTCCAAGAAGCTCCAGATGACGGATTGCGGCGTGGTTAATCATTTCCTCGGAATGAAGATCCGATACGACCGCGCCACCGGATGCATGTACCTGGCGCAAGAAGCTGCTGTGGACCGTGTGCTGACGAAGTTCGGCATGCAAGACTGCAACACTGTGAAGACCCCAATGGAGAAAGGCTGTTTCCTGCCACCACGAGCTGCGCATCCTGTGTCGCATCCGTACCGTCAATTGCTGGGCAGCCTGATGTATACGATGCTGTGTGTCCGACCGGACATATGTTACGCTGTTGGATACCTGGGGCGCTTCCAAGTTCAACCTGGTGAGGCCCACTGGCAAGCCCTGAAGAGAGTGGTCCGTTACGTGAAGCGGACGAAGAACCTTAAGCTCCAGTACAAGCAAAACGACGACGCCGAGGCACTGGTCGGGTACGCAGACGCCGACTGGGCATCGGATGCTGAGGATAGGAAATCCGTTAGCGGCTACGTCTTCAAGGTCTTTGGGAACACCGTGTCCTGGGCCAGCCGCAAGCAACAAACCGTTGCACTGTCATCGTGTGAAGCAGAGTATGCAGCTTTAAGTGCCGCGGCCTCCGAAGGACTGTGGCTGCACGGAATCCTTGAGGACCTGAAGGAAGTTCAACTCGGCACGGCATTCAAGGTGTTCGAAGACAACCATGGGTGCATTGCGATGGCGACAAACACCGAAACCAAACGTGTCAAGCACGTGGATGTGAAGCACCATTTCCTACGCGACCACATGGCACAAGGACGACTTCAAATCGAAGCAATTGCTACTGCACACCAGATAGCTGACACGTTCACCAAGGCCCTGGAACCTGGACGTTTCCGTGAACTGAGGACCCTCCTAGGACTTACCGATTCAGGGGGGTGTTGGAGTAAATCGGTAACGCAGTGTGCTGATGACCTCCTTGGAGACCAACGGCCTCCCTAGCAACCTAAGTTTTCTTAAATAAACAACTGAGAAAATTTTGTCATTCCTGTTCAAGACTCCACTCAAGCTAGTTGTAAAATAAATCCTTTCTACTATTCAAACTTTGCTGTTCCGGTTATTTCCAACCGTCAAAAAAATACCTTTTTGGGTATTTTCGTAACTTGTGCGGGGGTGAGATTTGAACTCGTGACTTTGGCGTGAGAGGTATGGATGTTAATCACTACGCCGGATTCGCCCCCCTAAAGGACATTTTATTTATTATACAACGCTTGACCCCAATGACGTTTCGATCTTTGAATGTGCTGTGGTATTAAACATATACCACATTCATTCCACGGCCATTTTTGTTGAGGAATGACACAAAGTTTTCCATGCTGAAAAAAAGATAATATATCAAGTCATTTGTTTCCGATAGATTTTAGAAACTGTTTAAAGCATTCTTAGTGTTATTTTAAAGTCAGACTTAATCATTTATGTGTATACAAATAAAACCTCAACCAAGACTATAATTGAATTTAAAGTACAATATATATTTATTTGTTCGCCTGGTCAATATATAAACATTTTCGCAAATATAACTTAACCCAAATAACAATAGCAAATATTCCCTGTTCTTTGGCTTTTATGTGTTGATTTATTTTAAGTTTTCCTGATTTTTCCTGATTGAAAATAGTCCAAATTTTTGGTTGCCAAAATTTCCTTTCATCATGTTTGTCTAAAAACTGTTTCAAATTTAAGTGTTATTTATATTGTAAACGAAAAAAAAATCTTTTCACCGTCGCAGATAAATGAGGAAGAATTAATAAATTTGGTATAAAGTTCCGTAGATTGAAAAAAGCAAATAAAATTTCAAATCTATTCAATGCTAAAACCTTTCCCAAAAACAACATGGCATCATTTTCATGCTTCAAATCATCAAAGTCGATGTTTCTAAGTTCCCGGAATTCATTATCAGTTTCTTGATACTTATCGACTTTTTTTTCCCAACTAATCTGTTTCCCTCTTGTTCACACTTTCAAATGATTCACTAGTGTGCGTTGATAAAACTTCAAACAGCTGCAGTTGACAGATAGAGGATGTTCATTTATAAACGCTAATAAAACAGCAACCTTTTTAAGGGGATAGGAATCTTTCCACATTTAAAAAAAATGTCCTACAATTAATGGGTAAAGCAAACATGGTTGTGAAAAAAAAAACTGGAAAAAACTGGACAAAAGTCAGAAAAAAGTCAGGACAAAAGTCAGATTTGAAGATTTAACTGTTTGACTGGATCCCGTAAAAAAAACTGGAAGAATCCAGTTTAAACTGGAACATTGGCATCCCTGATCTGAAGCGAATGTTTACCCGGAACCTAGTAGGGAGCACATCTGCGAGATCTTTGTCAGTTTAAGAATAGTATTTGTTTTCAGTCATTTGCTCGGTCACACATAATCAAACTAGAACGTATTCAGTATCGGTGTCTTCTTATCGCGTTAGTTTGCAGGCACTCGACTCATACAATGAGTCTTGAGGCGCTAGCCGGCATGTTGCCACTCTCGGATCAGGTTTCTCTCCGGCTCCTCACCAGGTATAAAGTTATGAACCTCCAGGTGATCAAAAACTTCAAGGAGCTTCTTGAGGTGAATCCTCAATCTCTCTTCATGACTTTGTTCCACTTGTACAAAACGCAGGATGCCAACTCTTCGCCGAATGTTCCCAATTGTGGTTTCTTCTCCGAGATTGGCAATTCGATACATTGTGATGGATCCATTGTGCAGTAGCTTCGTGGAATTCCAGAGCATTGTCGTCCTATTACTCCGCAGATATTTTTTGCAAAGTTTGGCCAAGTTGATTCCACAAAATTGTTCTTCGCGGATAGATCATTTGTAAAGGCCCCCACAAGCTTTGGTGTACACAACTTAATTCTTAGCATCACTAGAAAACTTTAACCTCTTTGTTCCGTATAAGGACTGTTCATTAAAGAAAGCGAATACCTGTCTCTCGAAGGAAACTATTTATTTTCGAAACAAATTCATCAGTTAACTGTATATAAATGAAAATAAACATGTGTATGTCTGAATTCACATGAGTTTGAATATTTAGTTCTCATTTCTGAAGAACGGTCGGACTTTTCTCTTGATTCTTAACCAGTAGTTTCTGCATAACTTTCTCCGTAACTTTTCGTTGTGCTTCACACCAAATTTTCTTGAAACAGTCAACAGAACTTGCTTCTCTTCCATCTTTCTTTAGATTCCACTTGATTATTGCCCAGTATCTTTCGATAGGAAGCAGTTTAGAGCAGTTTGGGAGATTTTAGCATTTTTCGACAAAATCGACTTTTTTCTTCTTAAGCATCTATAACGTTGCAGATGCCAGGGCTGGTAGCAGGTCACTTCTTAGTAACTTGGTCACTATTTTGAGTCTAGTCACTAATGTCATTATTTTCGCACTGCCGATTTTAAAAATATTTAAAAATCACTTGTGCCTATTGTACAATAGTCAACCAATTTAAGCGATCTGGCCACATAATATAAAAGTCAAAAAATATACACCAAAAACTAGATGCCCTGGTGAACGCTGTCCGCCTCTACCTCAAATGAACTTGTCAAATGCAGAGCGCTGGTCGGTCACAGCACTCTAGATTAGCTTGAATGCGACGCACGTGGTTCCATATTACATCATCTTTCATTATTTTTACAATTTTCTAGCTAATTTATAATAATTTTTCATATTTCTATACATATAAATCCAGTGAACCCCATGACGAATCGAACGGGATAGGAGTAAAACACTTAGAACGTTTATCCAACATGAGATAAAATGTCCATTGAAGAAACTACATAATTGAATCAAGTCCTTTTTGATTTATACTCACTTTTTTCAAAAATATTTTGTTAGATTCAGTTTTTTCAAAAGCGAACTACTCTTTTGGTATCCAAATAGTCGAGAAAAGTGGGAAAGAATTGTAAATCAGATAAAGGACTTATTTTCGGTTACTCGCTTAGTAATTCTAAATCTAGATTTGTTTGTTAGTATCTCGACTGTCAAGTGAACTCAATTCGATCAAAGGTGAAATCAGGATATAGTGTAATTCAGTCAGTTTATTAAAGCGTTATGATTTCAAAGTTCCATTAAAACTCGTACATTGAAATTTTATATTTTTTCTAGGAAATTTCTGTGACAAATATTCATAGTTTATGATATGGTATATAAAAAAAAATCATAAGTCATCGATTTTTAAAGCTTATTATGACTTTGCTTGACTGTTGTTAAACCGAATATTTTTTAGCAAAGTTGTTAAACTTATTAAGTTGAATTTGATCTAAAAAAAATAAATAAAGTTCATGAGCTATTCATAAGCATACTGATCTATTTCAAAGCTATTTTCTAAGGTTACTTCTAGAGGGAAGAACCACTCATATATCAAATGTACGCTAATCTTGAAAGGTTGGTGCGAACCACCATTCACTTCCAGAGGACATTTTGGACAATCTTGAGAACTTGCTTCCTGTGGAAAAAGTTTATGTTGGTGATAATGCAATGACAGAGCTGGTAAAATTAAAGGAGATTGACAAACTCCACTTTTTCAACAATGCAAATAAACATTACGTTGCTGCTAGTAAGCACGTAATCAAAAACTAAAAGGTTCCGGTTCAAAATGATGACGGAGGAATTCGATACTAAATGAAAGCCATTAAGATGGTACAATGCAATGTTCTTTGAATTTACCCTTGCAGGCTTCATTAATACAGGCAATTTGGTGAATTCTGATTGATTTGGTGCTCAATAAAATAGAAATGATTGAAAAAAATAGGAATTTTCGTTTTGAGATGTGCTGGGTCGTCCAAACTGCCCAGGAGATCAGAACTTAAGGTCTACAGTTGTAACAGTAGCTTTATCCGCTAAACAATGTTATGATATGTGTTCAAACATATTCAATAAATGGCCTGGGAGACCAACTGACATTTTAGATAATCTGGGGATATTCTATGCCAAACAAACTAACTTAACTATGTATAGCTCATAAAACTATTGTTATAATTGTAGACCTTAAGTTTTGAAGGACAGTTTGAATGACCTGAATCTAACAAGGTTATCCTTGACGTTTATTGACGTTTCAGAATATTCATTAAATATGTTTGAATATTTATCGTAGCGTTGTATAGCCCAAAAGGCTACGGCTACTACCGTACCTATATCTTAAGTTCTGAACTCCAGCTCAGTTTTTATGAACCTGAACATCCCGAGATAATCTGACAATGACTGGACAATCAGCTTACAGAAGCTTCACTAAATGTGTTTGAATGCATTTCATCACCTTTCATAGATTATAAAGCTAACTTTACGACTATAGATCCTAAATTCTGGACGCAAGGGCAGTTTTGATGGCCTAAAACATCCTAAGATATCTCACCGGTTGACCTTCCAAAAGACTCACTTAGTTTGGAAAAATACATATTGTTACTTTGTTTAGTCCAAAAAGCTGTACATTTTAAGCTACAATTCAAAACTTAAAATCTTTGAGATTTGAATTCCAGGAAATTTTGGATCACCTAGAACATCCGAAGATTATTTCATAATGCCTGTTGTTCATTCAAAATATTCAATGAATATGTTTCAATGCACATCGTAGCTTTGAATATCCCAGAAAGCTTTTGTTACAACTGTAGGTTCGATGTTCTGATCTCAAGGATAGTTTGGATGACCTAGAACATGTAATATTGCTTTATAATGTTTTTTTTTAATTTTTAGAATGTTAATTGAATATGTTTGAATATTTATTGTAACTTTGTATTGCCTAAAATTTACTGTTACAATATAAACGCCAAGACAGTTTGGATGCCCTAGACCATCCCAAGATTATCTTCTTGTATATTTTTACGTTCGAAAATATTCACTGAATATGCTTGAATACGGGACGTAACTATGTATAGCCTAAAAAACTACTGTTGCTACCGTAGATTTCAAGTTCTGAACTCCAGGACGGTTTGGATTACCTAGAAGATCTCAAAGTTATGAATTAATGACTAGTGACCTTCCAAAAGATTCATTGAATGTGTTCGAATACATATGGTCACCATATCTACCTCAAAAACTACTGTTTTAACAGTAGAACTTGTTTTCTGAACTTAAGGACAGTTTGGAGTACCTAGAATATACCAAGACTGTCGCATTTTGTTTGTTGGCCTTCCACACTATTCTATCAATATTGTTAAATACATATTGTCCCTTTGTACACTCCAAACACCTACTGTTATAACTGTAGATCTTATGTTTTGAACTCAAGGACAGTTTGGATCACCTAGATCATCCCCGTTTATCTCATGATGTTTATCTTACGTTCGAAAATATTCACTGAATATGGTTGAATGCGTAGCGTAGCTTTGTATAGCCCAAAAAGCTATAGTTACTACTGTAGATCTTATGTTCTGAACTCAAGGACAGTTTGGATGACCTAGAACATCATAAAGTGATCAAATAATGACTGTTGAGCTTCCAAAAGGTTCATTCAATATGTTTGAATATATATCGTAAAACTTATATAGCCCTAAAAGCTACTGTTACAACTGTCGATCTGAAGTTTTGAACTCAAGTACATTTTGGATGACCTAGAACCTCCCAGAAAAATACAAAAATATTTAACGTTTATCATCGAGCATTACGTATGCATATGTACAATATTCTAAAATAACGCTTAACACTATTAATAAGACATTTAGTTTTTCTTCCTGGACTTCTTCATATTCAGGATGTTCTTGGTCGTCAATTAGGCCTTTAACTCATATGTTTTTTATGTTTTTCAGATTAAAAAACTGATGGAAAACAAATTTGCCGAAGGCAGTGTACATTTTTTTCGGCCTGTGTAATTTTATACAGCCATTATCCTTTTGGGGTCATAGATGACCCCTTAGGCCTGAAGGAGTTAATATACTTTTAAGGCAAGGCTTAACGTTTATGAATTTTTCAATAGTATGTGGCCCAAAATCAACAATGTTTTCTACTGAGCCTGATGCGTAAAAATACTTCCGACCGATTGGTGTAATTTTTTTTAAATGTTTTGAGAAATGACTGATATATTACTGCTCAAAACCTTACCACCTTTCGTGACTTTTCGGAGATATGTCAGAAGCAATTCTAACACAAACCGTGCAGGAAGGCGTTTCAACCGTGCGTATAGATCCGTCTTTGCGCTCATTTTTACTGCACTTATACAACAAATGTATAAAAGATTTAAAAAATACTTAAATTTGGAAATCACTTTTTAGTCACTATTTTTATTATTTTAGTCACTAAAGTCACTATTATTTATCCATAAATCCGATACCAGTCCGGAGATTCCAGATCCAGTCAAAACTATGGAGGATCCGTATGCTAGATTGGTAAATGGGTGGAAGCCGTTTTTTGATGCATTCTTTTCGGTAATTTTCACCGTTGATTGTTCCCGTTGTGAAATATGAACTCTTCTAGCTGCAGGAGCAAATTCCCAATTTTTTCGGTTTGGATGTATCGCACATCTGTTCTATGCTCAGTGTTGAAAAATTGCAGCCCAAGAAGTGTACTGGTATCCAACTGGTGGTCCATCAAAATGCACCGGTTCGGTTTTTGGAGGAGAACCGCATACATGTTCCGAGACCGTATTTTCGAAGAAGCTTTCTGTGATTCTGTGGTGCTTTCTGCTTCTTGTATGGTCTGATATTGTTAAGCTTTTCGATATTCTGAACAGTTCCGACGCTGATGTCCCCTTTTATTTGGCGATTTCATGAACTAAACACGGATTATGCGAGTTCAAAAGGCGTACCACTGTCAGCTCCTTTTTCTGGTCCGATCCCCCCTTTTTGCAACCAGATTTCGGTAAAATTATATCTTGGCATAAATAAATAAAATAAAGTAAAGACGTTCAAATGTTACGTTAAGATTCAAATCTCTCAAGACCTAATTTATGGTAGCAATGTTTTAACCTTAACTTATTCCCAAAACTCCATAATTAATACTTATTTTGTGTAGCCAACCCGTTGAAGTGCATCACAACCTCGCTACGCCAATATTCCTGAATGCGGGGGAGGTTTATTTAAATTCAACTGACTGCTTCTGCATGAACGTGGATTGCATGCCTAATAATAGTAAATCTGTTAACTTATTCTTCAAGCTCAAAACAATCAACATTTTTAGCCTTACTGCTAGCCTTAATCACTCTCGATTAAGCTTGTTCATATCAGCTTGCAAGGCCGGAACACATCCTTCATTTGGAAGGTTTTTACTCTCCGCCATCGAGTTATTTTCCACCAGATAAACTTCCTTGCAAACGATGGCACAAAGAGTTTCTGATGCAACTTCAATAATGGCCGGAAAATTAATTGATGCTTGATTAATCCAATTACGCTTTGCACACTTCATTTGACACCGCAGAGCAGCTCGAATCGTTGTCTGAGATTCTGCTGAAGTGGTCTGAATTGATCTATTCCTCCAAGACGAACTTTGATTGTAAATATTCACTGTCTGGTATCAATCCCCCTTGTCTTCTAAATCTTGCAGAGCTTTTCCGATCCCATCACCAGCAGACAGTCTGTTATAGGATTCAATGAACATTCTCTGAACAGCAACTTTTTCCTGTCATTCATTACAGTTATGTACTGTGGCGTAAAGTATTTTGCTCTAAGAGTAAATAACGAAAAGGAAGAGAGAAAAAAATCGTTCTAGATGAGCAAAAGTTTTAATTAAATTCAATTTTCCATTTCCACCATTCAAGCAAAGCTTTTTGCCAATCAGGAGCGATGCGCGAGAGTTCACCGGGGATTAATAAATGCAAAAATGGATTATAAATAGTAACCCTTTTTTGACGAGCCTAGGTTTCTGTGGGCAGTGCAATTGAAGTGCGGAACACGTATCGATGGAATTTTATAATTACTTATTAAAAGATTAAGTGCAAAATAGCAAAATATTCACCAATGCCAGATTAATAGCACTGTAAAACGTTCAATGAAATGATATAAAAATCATGGAGTGGCTTTTAAATTTGTCTGATACTTTTACGCAAAAAATATGAAATAAAGAAAAAACACATTCGTCATCAATTCTAATGAACACATCTAGCAAACCACGAAAAAAATGGCACGTAAATAAGTATCCACGGCATTGGCGTTGCTAGGATTTATTTTTGGATGGGGCTTAGGGCAAACAAACATAACTCTCTTATCAAATTCTCATTAAAAAAAATCTCATCAAATGTAAGGCCAAGTGAACACTGAATTGACGGAAGTGTAGCTTCAAAAGAAAAAACCTCTAGCTCTCTGGCTTTTTATCAAACAGGCTTTGATTGCTCCGGGAGGAACAATCGGGTGTACACTGTAAATATTTGTCCATACCTTCGGTTACGCTCAATTTGTAAACATAGTTTTCATACAATAAAAACATGCTTCATAAATTGTAAGAAACACCCGTTTGGCTTGTCAACTCGCAACACGCATCATTACACCTGTTTTTAACTTTTTTTTTTATTTGCACGGCTAAATCATTTTAGCTTATGGATTTCCCAGAGATAAACTATTTTTTATACATACAATGGTTTTTCTTCTTTCGGGGAGGCGATTTCATGTTAACTTCTTTTTGTTCCTTCGCAATTCTAGCAGACTCTTGTTGTCAACTGATCTCCCTCGACATGAATGCGGCAAACAGCACTTCTAGCGTTTCCAATCCCACCTCCTCTTCAGCTTCTGATCCTACGGTGGCTGTGCCTCCGGTTACTGCACATCCGTGAATTTCCTTCAGGCTCTGCTCATTTTCTTCCCGACGCACATTCGACTGACTCCGAGCATTCCGCTTTGGATAAGAAGCCATCAGGTGTCCCTCATACTTGCAGATGAAGCATTTGTCCTTTCTTCTTTTGTAATATATATTAAAGGTTATACGGAATCAAATTGCACCACTTTTAAATTGCTGTAATTTTTTACCCGTTGAGTATTTTCTATTGAAATTTTGGGTGGAATTAGTTCAATGTGTATTTGTTTACGCTGTGTAAATTTCAGCAGCAGATGTAGCAGATTTGCAATCTTTGCGAAGATGGAGTCGGAAGAACAGCAGCGGCGCAAAGAAATTGTGCGCACGTACCTCGAAAATCCGGATCTCTCTCATCGTGCCATCAGCAAGAAGCTGGGAATGGTACATCCTACGGTGTCTCGTGTTTTAAATCGCTACCACGAACGTTTGACCATCGATCGGAAAGAAAAAAGTGCCAAAAATGGATCTCCGTATAGTGGTATGGATCACAAGCGGGTAGTTCATGCTTTCAAGAGAAATTCCAACAGTTCAGTTTGAGATGTGGCGAAGAAACTGAATCTTACCAAAACTTTCGTGCAAAATGCGAAAAAACGTGAAGGACTACACATGTACAAAGTCCAAAAGGCGCCTAATCGCGATGAATGGCAGAATACGGTAGGTAAAACACGTGTCGTTGCCTCGTTATGGATGATGAGACGTATGTAAAAGCAGACTTCCGGCAGCTTCCTGGGCTCCAGTTTTCCTGCTTATGTTAAATTCGATGTCCCTGAGGACGTTAGAAAGCAGAAGAAGTCAAAGTTTGCCAAAAAACTTATGATTTGGCAAGCAATTTGCTCGTGTGGAAAGCGGAGCACCCCATTCGTGACAACTGGAGCGGTTAATGGGCAGGTGTACCTAAAGGAATGCCTCCAAAAGCGTCTTCTTCCTCTTCTGAGGTCACACGATGGTCCTACGATTTTGTGGCCGGATTTAACCTCGTGCCATTAATCGAAAGAGGTATTGGAGTGGTACAAGGCTAAGAAGATCAATTTCCCGAACGCACCGGAACTGCGGCCAATTGAAAATTATTGGGCCATCATGAAGCAGGCACTTCGGAAGCATCGTAAGGAAGTGAAATCGGAGGAAGATATGAAGAAATAATGGATTGCCACGCAAAAAAAAGTTGATCCAAATGTTGTACAGGACCTTATGAGTAGTGTAAAGAAGAAGGTTCGTGCATTTGGATATGGAATTGAAATTGAATAAAAAAAACATGGGAAAATATTCATAACATGTTTTATTTTACTTCCTGAAAGTTTAGCGAATTTTTTCGCATAATGGAATATCAGTTCGTCTGAGTTTACGGTTAGCCCATGCAACATCGACAGCACAGACTTAAAGTTGACAAGAATGGACTTTTCATCTGCTATGCTATATGTAGCTTCAATTTCATCATGCACCGCATTCAAGCCTCTGACGAAATTCGCCACTTCACCTAAAACTGGTTTATCCACTCCGTTGCCGAAGGTAAATTGCACCGTATTTTTCAACTCATACATTGCTATAACAAAAGCGATCGGGTGATGAAGCAAGAACAATGCAAATTGCTTACAATGCCGTAGAAAAGAAGACTACGAACAAACAAAACTATCAACGATCCCGAAAGCAGAAAGAGAACTCGATCATTACGCCCTATTCATACAATATACACAATAAATTTCATGCGGACCAGCCAATCACTGCTCCTCTTCAACCCTATCCGCACATGTTGATGTTGTTGCCGAGTAAGGCTAAAATCATTTGCTTACCCCCAAAGAAAAGAAATAGCGTCATACGCTTCTAATCGAAAGCTGTGAATTCATCTTCATTAAACTCGCTACTTCTCACAAGTCACCTTTGCCTAGCGAGATTAGCCACGGCTTCAGTAGCAGCTCCTCCCAGGACCGATTCCCAGTTCAAACAATGCGCTCAGTCCCGGTCTGTTCCCGTCCCCTTTTCAACCGATCCTTGATCGAAGGAGTATTTCCGGATGCTTGAAAGCTGGCATCAATTATTCACACATTGTGTGGAGAACTATCGATACACTATCGTTATATATTTTGAACTGCCTAGCGAAAGTTTTTGAGAGTCTATTGCACAACGTGCTGAATCATGCCGTGCAGCCAGTAATATCTGAACATCAACAAGGTTTCGTAAAAAAGCGGCCAACTACGTCGAACCTCATGATTTACACCCACACTATGATCAATGAGCTGGAGAAGCGGTGTCAGGTTGACGCAATCTACGTTGATTTCTTAAAATTTTGACAAGGTGCCTCACGAATTGACCAAAAAATTGGTCAATTGGCCTGGGACTACCTTCTTGGATCATTCAGTGGCTGAAATCATATCTGTGCGCGCAAAGCTTTTGTCAAAGTGCACGATGCTAGGTCGAACGTATTTGATATTCCTTCCGGCGTCCCGCAGGGCAGTCATATTGGTCCCCTGATATTCGTCCTCTTCATCAATGATATGTCCGATAGCCTCAAGTCTGGGAAACTGTGATGATGACTTAAAGCTGTTTCGCGTGATTAAGTCGCTTGTGGATTGCGGTGCATTACAAGCTGATATTGAAAGTGTTTCAACTTGGTGCGAAATGAAGGGATGCAGATGAATGCAGCAGAATCTAGTAATGACGTACAGACTAGTGTATCTTTTATTAACGGGCCGAACAATTTGCCATTACCCGAGCTGGAGAAAATAACATATGAATACCTAATTTTGATCTTGATAACTGGCCTTGGTATTTAAGAGCCCAGATTTAGAGGTAAAATACCTAAGCAAATTATCTATGAATTGCAAGCAAAATATCTCTCGAATAACAAAACTTGTTATTTGGGATACCTGAGAATACCTGAGAGGTACTATTTTGGTATTGTCTTACCTCAATTTAGTATTTGCATAACATTGTGGGAACATTTTTATGGTATTATCCTCAGAAATTTTACCTCTTATGCTGCACTCTTAAATACCAAGGCCAGTTATCAAGTTATTCGTTCCTGCTCGGGTAGAAAGATTCAAGTCTTTCAAGGACCTTAGCGTCATACTTGATAGTAAACTACGCTTTAACGACACATCTCAGTGACAACTGCGAAAGCCAATGTGATGCTAGGTTTCCTACGCCGGAACACAGTCCATTTTAATGACGTAAATGCACTAAATGCCCTGTTCTCTGCTTTAGCTCGCAGTGTACTCGAATATGTAGTGCAGGTTTGGGCTCCGTATCATGCCGTCCATATCGCTCGTATTGAGAGAATCCAGAAGCGCTTCATTAGATATGCTCTACGCGGACTGCCACGGAACGACCCAGTGAACCTACCACCATACGAACATCGATTCGCACTCCTCGATTTACAACCGTTGGTGAGTTGTCGAGTGAAGCTGCAAAGGTTGTTCATTTTCGATGTGTTTACATCGAGTGCAGAAGCGTTCTCGAAAATGTGGGGTAATATGTACCTACTCGTCAGCTCTGAAATCAGCAACTGCTGTGGATCCCCAACCTTCGAACAAATTACGGCCTGAACAACCCACGGAATGTATGTTGTAGACGTTTCAATGAAGTGTGTGACTGTTTCAAATTTAATGTTAGCAAAGCAGTTTTTAAATTTAGGATTAAAAGTGTTGCTTAACTAGTCTGTGCAATTTTTGTATCGAAGATGTTTTCAAATAAATAAATTCATAACTATAAAAAAAAAATCACTCCCTTTCCACGGTCTCGCTGTTTTGGTATTTCATTTCATGTTTGTGAAGTAGATCTGCCGCTTTAGAAAGCATATCTTTTTTTCAACACAATTTTCGTTGTTATTCGTGTTGCTTCCGTACAGTACCTGAATGTTGTTTTTAAGAATACAAATACTTTGTTTTTTTGACCGCACATGTAGCATTGAATGCGAAGCCAGCTTCATAAATTGTACTAATGAATTTGATGGCAAAAAACCAACGAATAGATGTATGTGTCAAACGATCGATTTCGTAGTATGAATTAAATTGTTTTCAAATTATTTTCAGTGTAGTTCAGTAATATTTCGTCTACATTGGATTTGATCTAAATGACAAGAAACTGACCTCAACTCCACCTTTTGATAGAAGTGTCCAGAAAGCATTCTTTTGCTAAGCTGATTTTTTTTAATCAAATTTTGAACATATACTCTAAGGACATCTATATTCTTCAAGTTTGTAGATTTGAGTTTGAGCGCATAAAAAGTGGGTTTTGATGATTTATCATGAATATTTATGAAAATTCTTTATTAGAATGCAATGCCCATGTTAAATATTAATATTAAGGTATAATTGTAAAAATAATTGCAATATATTTTGCAATGCAATTTTACTTCACTGCTGTCGTCAATGCCTATGTATTGAATCGAAACATAGTGGAAAAGCATTGCTTTTTTTCTGCTCAAATAGTATTGAGAGACGTGGAAAGCTACCTTTATCTCCTTTAGATCGATGGTGACCCACTTGACCTCCCTGATCGTTCTTTGAGTCCAAACATACAGAAAAAAAATATGACTCCGGATTATCGAGCTTCCAAAGTATCGAAAGATCATTTACTCAAGTCCAACCCAACCTAAATTCGTGTCCATATCACCACCAGTTGGTCCATGGCTTTACCAACGTCGAAGCCTACGGAGGGTCCGCAAGTCGCTTCACAACTGATTGATCCACATTTCCCGTTGCAAGCCTCTTCTTCTTGTAACGATTCGTTCTTGTAAATCATTTTCAAAGGGTAGTCAGCGGATTTAGCGGTGTGAACGATGGGAGGTGTAATGTTAACTTTTTCAGGGAGCATTTATTTGAGGAAACTGCACCTTCTCCAGGCTAAAACCGTACTCATTCATTGTCTACCCATAATACACCCAGATGGAACAGCCTGGAAGAAAGATCGTACGATAGGCAAAAAGTACAAATAATTTTAGTAATTGCCTTCAAAGCTAGAAGGCAGTTGGCGACCACATTGCTTTGCCCTCATGATCCAATGAGAATTCGGTATATTTGTTTTATCGAATTCACTACGTATCAGTCAGCTTTAGCCAGTGTTGCAAGATTTGGGGAATACACGACAGAAGTCCTCCAAGCAATGCAAAAAAATCGTAATTCATGTTCCATCTTCCATGTGCAATAAACCGTATATCGTACACAGCGCTTTCCTTTCAAAGCCACCATAGGCAGTTTGATCCTCCATGAGCAAAGTTCAAGTTTCGTAGCAATAAAAGACAACCGGCCTAATATTTTTTTTGTAGATGTTAAACTTGGCAGTGCGGTGAACCCTTCTGAATCCTTGCGTCCTTTGGAGTCCAACGTAGGCTCGGTTTCCAGCTACAATCAGTCTTTATATCTCTCTGCTGGTGTTGTCTTCAGTGGTGAACAAAGTGGTCAGGTATACGAATTCGTCTACCACCTCTATTCATCACCGTCAATCTGAACTCCGGATGGATGTTGTCCTCATGTGAACCTCTTTCTGCTGTATGTGTATTTTGTCTTCGACGCATTAATGCAAAGAGCAATCCTGCTCGCTTCGGCCTTAACGTGATACGGGACGGGTCTCACAAAGCCAGCCATTACCTTGCTATTTTGAGGATGTTAAACTCAATTTGCACACTCTATGACAATACCCTGAATTCCATTATTCCAAAAGACCACCACTCCGAATGACCATTATTCCGATTGCCTGTTAATATGAATGATAACTAACCCAAATTCAATATCTTAGCTTTAGCTGAAATCATATACTAGTAATATACTGTAATAACAAAATTGGAGGATATGGTAAAACAAATTTTAATATGTTATCCATTCAAAAACTT
The DNA here is from genome assembly GCA_024533555.2 of Aedes koreicus. Taxonomy (NCBI): domain Eukaryota; kingdom Metazoa; phylum Arthropoda; class Insecta; order Diptera; family Culicidae; genus Aedes; species Aedes koreicus. Next base: position 41,655 of record JAHHFK020002458.1, on the reverse strand, counting down.
TTTTTTCAACCACCAATTGAACTAAAAATAGATCGCAACTATTTTACTCAAAAGCTACTCATCTTTTCACTAAATTTATTTATTTATTCCGTCAACCGTCGTAGAGTACATGTTAACGTAATTCTGATTTCACATTTATCGCACAGAAATAAAATATCGTGAACCAAAAAGAACTTAACTAGGTTAATCAAAAAGTTTTGAAAGCGGAAATGAAAGTATTTTTTTTTGGGAAATCATTTTTATTGCTCAGTACAGTCTCCCATAAGATCAATACACTCGTCCAACGATCTTCCAACTTTGTTGTCCCATCACAAAAGTGACTTCCTGGAAGGCCTGCATAATACTCCTCTACGACGGCTACAATCTCTTCGTTTGCCGAAGGATTTTTTGAGGTGTGAGAACAGCCAGAAGTCAGAGGGAACGAATAGGGTGGATGTTGCATCAATTCGTACCCCAATTCACTAATTTTCACGATGGTTTCTAAGCTGTGTGAGCAGGTGCATTGTCTTGATGGAAAATGATTTTTTTTCTTCTTCAAACCGGGTCTTTTTCACACATTTTTTGAAGTTGATTGTCTTACCAGTTTGGAGATAATTTATCAATAAACTTAATCCATATGCATCCCAAAAACTGACGCTAACACCTTCTTGGCTGATTTCTGGACACGAACTCGCTTCGGAGCCGAAGTGCCTGATTCACAACACCACTCCTTTGCTTTTCGTTTCAGGATCGTGGTGTTAAAGCCAAGTCTCATCCATAGTGATCATTCGACGCAGAAAATCCTATTTATCTTTTTGAAATCGCTTCAAATGTTGCTCAGAAAGTCGCATTCGAACGTGTTTTTGTTGCATTGTTAGCAAATGCGGCACCTATTGTGCACACAGTTTTTTGAAACCCAAACCATCAGCCAAAATATGCCATGTTGTTCCATGTGAGATGTCTATGTTGTCAGCTATCGCATTCACAGTCGATCGATGATCTTCCAAAACCATATCCTGTATTTTCGCTATGATTTCTGGTGTTGATGCACTTTTTGAAAGTCCTGAGCGAGGATCGTCTTCAACGCTTGTACGGCAACGCTTAAACTCCAAAACCCATCGGTAACCGGTTGAAAATGAAGGAGAAGACTCCTTTAATACTTTCATCATCTTTGCATGAATCTCAGTAGCCGATAAACCTTCCAAAACAAAGAATCACTGCACGATATTTGGATTTTTCCATTGTAACAAAATACACTAACACGTCAACTTCAAATGTAGCAGAAATGCATCTTAATGGACAACGAGACGTACATTAAAGTGGACGCGAAGCAGATCCCTGGCTTGAAGTTTTTCGTCAGCAAGTTCCGCTCCCATAAAAAAATGCGAAAGTTTTCAAAACTTATTTTTGGGTAGCTTTAAACATTATTTTTACTGTTTTAATGCGTGTGTGTAATCATCTGACTGTATGCTCTGAGACGATGTAAACAAAACAGTGCACTATAGTAAAATAAAAAAAAGGTAAAAAAAAAGGTAAAAAAATAAGTTTTGCTTCACAAGGGGACAACAGGGGACAAAAGATTTTGCATATGTCTTGTAGATGGTAGTTTTTGCTTTAAGTTTACGTAATTTGTGTTTGCAAATATTTGCAAATAAGTAAGTGAGGTATCTTGAAAAAACATATTTTTGTACACTTCAACTTCTATGACTTTTTTTATACAATAACTAGCAACCATCTTGTATCTTCAAAATGTGTGTCCTTCCATGTCCTAAAAGTCATCTGAACAAAGTTTTCAAATTCAAATTTAAATAAAAAAATTAAAGCAAAAAACTATTTTTTTTAGTCCCACCCTAAGGACAGTTAGAAAAAATGTTATAAAACGAAACGTAGATGAGATAGAAGTGAGGTTTTTTCAGCAAAGTTTCAATTATCCACAATTCTTTAGGAGCAACAATTACTCTAAATCATGAAAATAAAAAGTTAGAATTCTTATTATGAACATTAACGGACCACCCTAGTCACCACCAAAACCAAAAACTAAATCTTTATTCTAAGACTAAATCTTCCAAAGACATCATATGTCTAAAGTTAATTGTTTTCGAGTTATCGATTTTTGTCGTGAAATTTGACTATTCGTACCATAGTGCAGTGGTTCTCGAGTAACAAAGTTGAGAAAAATGTACACAAAAGAGGTTGCGACTAGTTTGCTGCTCGCCCAAAAGCCCGTAAAACAAATTGCAACGATTGTGGGATGCCACCTGGCTACCGTTTACCGTATCCAAGGTTCATTCCTTGATGGACCACGTTCACGGCAGCCGGGAAATGGCCGTCCACGGTCCGCTCGCACACCGAAGGTCATCAGATCAGTGAGAGACAAAGTGAGGCGAAATCCTATCAGATCCATCGGAAATTGGCTAAGGAAGCCGATGTTTCAAAAACTACCATGCAAAGAAGACTTGAAATGTTCGTTTGGTGTCAGCATTAAAAAAGAAGCATACCACCATCGTATTCTCCGATGAGAAAATGTTCACCATCGATCCCATATCTAATACACGTACAGACAGGTTTATTTCACCGAAGAAGATTGAGGATGTTCCAGAAAACCTTGAAATTCAAGTTTACAACCAAACATCCGGCCGGAGTCATGGTTTTCGGGGAAGTTGCGTCCAATGGCTTGAAAACGCTTTCAGTATTTATCAAAGCTGGGTTAAAAGTTAGTACCGAGGTTTACATGAACATTTTGAAGGACCACGTTCTGCCATGGATGAAAGCCAACTTTGAAGCACACCAACACGTCATTTTCCAACAGGAAGGAGCACCGTGTCATACCTCAAAAAGGACTCAAGCGTGGCTCAAGGAAAACATGGAATTTTGGCCAAAGGACATTTGGCCTCCTAGCACCCCGGACTTGAATCCTTTGGATTACTCAATATGGGTATATGATCAGGCTAAGGCCTGTGAACGTTCTCTCTAGTGTGGGCGCCCTGAAAGCTTCCATTACCAAGGCATGGAACTCGATGACTGACTCATACAGTGTGAAGCTATGCTCTCAATTCCGTCCCCATTTGGAGAAGGTGATCGAGAAAAATGGTGGACATATTGAGTAATGTAATCGTGAAAGGCTTAATAAACGATTCCCTAAATAAAATTATGATTTTTTTTATCATTTTCTATGAAAAAAACTTATTAGGTGCGCAACTAAGTTCTCGCTATTTTTTGGTGAAAAAAGGAACTTTATTTTGAAAACAAAGGTTACAAACGAATTATTCAAAGTATTGCCCATCACTAGCTACGACTTTTTGCCATCTTTTTGGTAGAACGTGAATACCCTTTCGATAGAACTGTTCGTCTTTTGATGCTATCCAAGAATCAAGCCATTTTGAGATGTCATCATATGAGTGGAATTGCTGACCAGTGAGACCATGTGCCATCGAACGGAACAAGTAATAATCGGACGGTGTAATATCAGGAGAATATGGGGGGTGGGGTAGGACTTCCCATTTGAGCATTTCCAAGTAGGTTTTCACGGGTTTCGCAACGTGAGGTCGAGCGTTGTCATGCTGAAGAATCACTTTTTCGTGTCTGTGCTCGTATTGTGGCCGTTTTTCGTGCAGTGCTCGGCTCAATCACATCAATTGAGTTCGATACCGTTCCCGGGTAATGGTTTCGTTTGGTTTCAACAGCTCATAATAAATAACACCAACTTGGTCCCACCAAATACACAGCATAACCTTCGCAGCGTGAATATTCGGCTTAGGCGACGATGTTGAAGCATGCCTGGGCAGTCCCCATGAATGTTTCCGTTTTGTGTTACTGTAATGAATCCATTTTTCGTCACCCGTCACAATGCAATGTAGAAAACTCTTCCTTTTTTGCCACTGGAGCAGTTGTTCACAGACCAAAAAACGACGCTCAACATCTCTTGGCTTCAAATCGTAAGGAACCCAAGTTCCTTGCTTTTGAATCATTCCCAACGCATGCAATCACTTAGAAACGGCTTGGCGGGAAACACTTAATCCTGAACCAAGCTCTTCTTGCGTTTGACACGGATCCTCAACGAGCAATGCCTCCAATTCAGAGTCTTCGAAGTTTTTTGGCCTTCCTTCACGCGGACGATCATCAACACTGAAATCACCGTTTTTGAAGCGACGACACGTTGTTTCACTCAGAGCAGCATCACCGTAAACTTTTTGGAGCTCTCGATGTGCTTCAGCCGCCGTTTTCTTCGAATGAATGAAGAAAATCAACACTTCCCGCAAACGACGATTATTTGGCACGAAATCAGACATCTTCAAACAACCAAAATATATAACACTAAGGGAAGGTTCATTAATTATGTCACGCAGTAGGGGGGGAGGGGGGGGTTCGAGAAAACGTGACGATCCATACAAAAAAAATTGAAGGTCCATACAAAAAACGTGACATGGGGGGGGGGGGGGGTTACAAAAAGTCAATTTTTGCGTGACGTAATTAATGAACGTTCCCTAAACCAAAATCACTGATTTGGCAAAGCGGTTTGTTTACCATATGTCTGAGCTTGGTTTATGACGCTTGAGATGTACAACATTCGACCAGCACTTACTACTGGCGCCATCTATTGCTAAACAGCGGGAACTTAGTTGCGCACCTAATATTTGAAACTGAGGTATGGATTGTCGCTTTTTTCTTATGGGACATACTGTATGATCGACAAAATTGCCAAAAAGTACTTGGTGTGTCACGCGATCTGTGGGAGGAGTAGCAAGTTCAGTAAGCCATACATAACGAACGGCACCAACAACGGTCAAATATTAAAAAGAATGCCTCCAGAAGCGCTTACTGCCCTTCCTCCGGTCCCAAGAAGGTGACACTCTGTTTTGGTCGGAAATGGCATCATGCTATTGCGCGAAAGCTCTGATGAAGTAGTACGAAGCCAATGATGTCGTTTTTGTGCCAAAGGAGGCAAATCTGCCAAACTCGCCAGATTTTCGCCCAACAGAAAAATTCTAGGCGATTATGAAGGGCAAGTTCCACAGGGAAAAACAGGGAAGATCTTCAAAACCAACAAGGATTTGAAAAAAGAGTCGATGAAAGTGTGTAGAATAGATGGCGCAAGTGTTGCACAGGATTTGATTAATAGCGTTAAGTCTAAGGTGCGGGCATTTTACCTAGGAGAGGAGAGGAGGTTGAATAAAACATAGCTAATATGTTTATATTTATTCCCTGAGAATTTCAAAAATATCCTAATTTATGGTAATCATTTTTGTCTTTTGCAATTTTTCGAGTACGTGATACGGCAATTTCGGCATGTGTAGGTTTTTGAATGCAAGTAATATTTCTATGGTGGTTCGAGACCCCTCCCTCCTATGAAAGGGGGGTTCTCATACAAATTAAACAGCCTATTTTCTCACATGGTGACAATAACCGACGCCAGGAAGACGATTCCACTACCTGGACCCTGCATATCGCACTCATCAAAACATGGGCCGGGACCAACGGCTTTACTTCCCTTCCGAAGGAAGACGTGACCAGATTGTTTCGCCTCAGAAAAACCACCGACGTCGACTGGGATTGACCCCAGACCCACTGGGGTGCCAAGTAGCAGTCACGTTTACCACTACACCACCGACGCCAGCTCTTTCTATTTCTGTGAATAAACTAGAAGTAAATTTTGTTTCAGATTGTTCTTATTTTAGGAAAACTTTTTACTACTTAGTTGTAAAATACATCTGTATTTCTAAGATCCCTTTTTCTATGAAATTTAGGTTTTAAAGATCATCTTCAAAAAAAAAATTAACAAAATAAAGGTTAACAGTGTGTTTTTATTACCAACATAGTCCTTGCTATTACCTACAAGCAAGGGCAAACGCCACATCGATCAGACAAACCAGTCTCTAGTTATAATTTTGTTTACACATACCGGTAATTGTTCTATAGGCCCTTCTCAAAAGTTAGTTGAGATGTAAAATGGTCATAATGAAAGTTTATGGAAAATTACCCAAAAAAACGAGTTATGAACAAATTTCGGCATATCTCGAGAACTAATCAAGAAAATTGAACCAAATTTGGTATGTGGAGGTTGTTGAATGCAAAAAATGTTTCTAAAGTGGTATGTGACTCCTCCCTCCTATGAAAAGGGGGTTTTCACACAAATGAAACAAAAATTTCTGCATAACTCGAGAACTTATTAAGCAAATGGAACCAGAATTGGCATGTGGAATCTTTGGAGACAAAAAATGTTTCTATGGCGGTTCGAGACCCCTCCGTTCTCTGGAAGAGGGACTCTGATACAAATGAAACACAAATTTCTGCATAACTCGAGAACTAATCAAGCAAATCGAACCAAATTTGACATATGGGGTTTTTTTTTGGAAGCAAGAAATGTTTCTATGGTGGTTCGAGATCCCTCCCCCTCTCTGAAAAGGAAGACTCTCATACAAATGAAACAAAAATTTCAACCAAACATGAGAATTCTCCAGGTAACTTAAACTCCAAATGAGTATTTCTCGGGTAAGAAGCATGTTCTGATAAAAGTTTAAATCCCTTCTTAGTCAAGAAAAGGGGATGCTTGAGCTACTCTCAGTGCTATCTTATACAAAAGCAGTCAATCTAAGGTTATGCAAGACGAAATTACGTTCAAACTGACTTGATACGGTGGAGTATAAAGATAAAATTTTTGTTTATGAAATGCTTCTACACAGAAATAAAAACCATGGTAGAAACTACCGATCCAAGGGTTAAATTAAAAACACAAACAAAAATAAAAACAAAAACAATAAAAAAAAATTAAACTCTATAATTGAAGTCACACATTAGCAAACAAAAATATTTTAACAAAACTTATTCCGAAAAAAAAAAACAAATATAAACGCGCCAGTTCTATTCAATTTACATTCATTTAGTTGCAAGCGTAGCAACGCCCACAGCGGGTTCAGTTAGTGATGATGTATGATATGTACTACCACCCATTGTAGCACAGAAACTAAGTCTGACAGCAATGGGTTCTCCTCTTTGTTAGACTTGATCAAGCTTTAATAACCCTGATTATCCTAATCATGCAATTGTATGAAGTGCAAAAAACGGGTCGGGTGGATCGATAGGCAACATCTTTTATACGTATCCACAGGGATAAAAAGAATCTCCTTCCAACAACAAAATTGAACAATTGGTCATAAAAGCGAGCTATCTAACATGAGGATGCCCCAATGGGCGGGGAGGAAAAGAGCCCTCCCTCTATTCACAAACTGTTAGCAATGGGGAGTTGGCATTCCCACTCTCACCATCCAGAGTGCTCCAATCAGATGCCCCGATGGTCCCATTCCAATGAAATGTTGATGCAATAGTGTTCATATTTATGTAAATGAAAAATGCTACAAACATTCGTATATATGATCTTCATTCGGTTGATTATGAAATGCAAGTAATGTTGTAACGTGTTAAAGTATTAGGATTCTGTGGTTCCGCGCTTAAGCACGTTTTCGTTCGTTTTCAGCTTTGATCGCAGCATTTCACCAAAATCTTGGTTTGAGGTATCCTGAAAAAGTTTAATAGACCTATTGAAATTTTACAAAACTAACATTTATACATTTTAATTAATTGTTGCCATCCCAACAAACATCGGTGTTGAATAAAGAGCTTGTTGAAACAAATTTGGGGAAGCTATTCAGCTATTCTAGAGAAAGAATAGCTTCTCTTAAATTTGCTTGAACAAGCTCTATTCAACACCGATGTTTGTTGGGATGGTCATCATTTGCTGCTTGATGATGATTTTATAACAACAATCCGCTTATATTTTTGCTGGCCTAATAGTTATTGCTCCTGAGTTAAGACAACCAGGAAGATTTAATTGAAAGGAAGTAAAAGACAAATGGAAAAACGAAAACAATAAGTTAAACATTACTTCATCAATCATCAATGAAGAAAAATCAATAAAACAATATTATCAAATATAAAGATGTTGTGAGGTGCGATTAGGTAAAGAACTGTTAAATCAGACATTGTGCAAATGGCATGAAAACGCTGCATGAATCAGATTAGCTTCAGATTTGGTAAAATATTGATTTGCAAACCGGAAATTAAAAAATACATTCAGTAATAAGCAAAAGTCTACCATAGATTCCGTTGCAGCTTCTTGCTATTCAAGAAACTAAATGCTTCTCAATCATAAGAGGAGAAGAAAGGATCAAAATGATAATTATTGGACATACAAGACATACTAATTAAAAGTATTTGCATATAACCTATTGGGTAAAACATATAAAACTATTTTTGTTAATATATGAATAACACAAAAGTAATGATAAAAATGGAAATGATGATGATAAAGATCAATGATAATAGTAATGAATAAACAATGTCATATAAGACAATATATACAGTGAATGGTTACAAGAATATGATATATAATTATAAACTGAAAATTATATGTGTACCGACTGCTGTTTTGTTTCAATTGTAGACAAACTTGCACATCTATTATGAACCAGCAAAATAAGACAATGCACAGTGGGAAAAAAAGTGCCCGAAACGCGAAAGAATTCTATATCTCAGCTCGGAGTGAAACGATTTCTCTAAATGTTACTTTAACCTAAAGGAAAATTTCCAAGGAATCAAAAGGACGTAGTCTCATTGGCCGAACAGAACTGCTTGGGGAGCAAATGAGCTCATTAACCCTGAATCCCCAAATATTTCCTTGTTGTTCAGAAATTTTTTTGCTCGATGTGATTGAAGAACAACAAAATATGGCTAGTCTTATGTAAAACTTCCTGGAAAATCGACTGAAGTAGGTTTCGTTCACCGCACGACTCTGTGAATGAAGATATGGCTGATTTTACCCTTATTCCCCTAATATTTTCATGTTTTTCACAATTTTCGTTGCTCGGTGTGACTTAAGATCAATAAAATAATGCTTGTACTTTGTAAAACTTTGAGAAATCGATTGAAATTGGTTTCATTTACCGCACGGCTCTGTGAACGTAGTTTTAGCTGATTTTACCCCGATTCCTCCAATATTTTTGGGTTATTCAGAAATTGCTTTGTTCGGTTTGACTCAAGATCAACAAAATAAGGCTAGTCCTATATAAAATTTTCCGCACGGCTATGTCTCTGATTCCCCTAACATTTTCGTTTTTTTCAGAAATTTATCGTTCGGTGTTTTTCGAAAGCAACAAAATAAGATTAGTCCCATGTAAATTTCCTGGAGACTTGATTGGAGTTAGTTTCACCACTCTGTGAATGAAGATATGACACATTTTACCCTGATTCCCCTCATATATTTTTTGTAATTCAGAATTTTTTTGGTCGGTTTAACTCAAGATCAACAAAGTAAGGCTAGTCCTATGTAAAATTTTCTGGAAAATCGATTTGAGTAGATTTCGTCCACCGCACAGCTCTGTGAACGAAGATATGGCTAATTTTACCTTGATTCCCCTAATATTGTTATGTTATTCAGAAATTGCTTTGCTCTGTGTGACTCAAGATCAACAAAACTATGCTAGTCCTATGTAAACTTTTCTGCACAATCGATTGGTGTTAGTTTTGTTCACCGCACGGCTCTTAGAACGAAGATATGGCACATTTTACCCTGATTCCCCCAATATTTTCGAAATAAAGAAAAAAATCATTATTAGTAAACTTGGCACCACTCAAACGTCATCAAATGAATTCGTGAAAATGCTGCCTCCTGCCTACTTTATACTGTTCAAGTGCTTACAGTTGACGGCACCAATTAATGCAATAAACTTCTTTCCATTCATCCTGATTCTTCCCGTCTCTTTTACTCACATTTTGACAGTTACCGGTAGTACCTTTCCTTGGTTTACTTTAACTCTTACCGCAAAAAGTAAGGTTATGGTCCTTTGCACCAAAAAAACTTAACGAAAGATATAAAGTTGAAACGACCTCTTAAGCTTCACAAAGCTTTACAAACGACTAGCCTTATTTTGTTAATCTTGAGTCACTCAGAGCATAGACATTTCTGAATAACACAAAAATATTAGGGGAATCAGGATAAAATCAGTAATATCTTCGTTCACAGAGCAATGCGGTTAATGAAACCAACTCCATTCAATCTACCAGAAAATTTTGCTCAGGATAAGCCTTTTTGTTTTTGATCTTGAGTCACCAGAGCAGCGAAATTTCTGAATAACACAAAAATGAGGAAATCTCCGAATGCAACAAAAAATTTTAGGGGAACCAGGGGAAAAACAGGAATTTCTTCGTTCACAGAGCCATGCGGTTAACGAAATTAAATCCAATCGATTCCCTAAATTTTTTTTCAAAGAACTAGCATTATTTTGTTGTTCTTGAGTCACATCGAACAAAGCAATCTCTGAATAACACAAAAATATTAGGGGCATCGGGGTAAAATCAACCACATCTTCGTTCACAGAGACGTGCGGTGAACGAAACTAATTTCAATCGATTTCCCAGAAAGATTTACAAAGAACTAGCTGTATTTTATTGATCTTGAGTCACACCGAGCAAAGAAAATTGTGAAAAACATGAACATATTAGGGGAATCAGGGTAAAATCAGCCATATCATCATTCACACAGCCTACTTCAATAGATTCTCCTGGAAAATTTACATAGGACTATTCATTTTGTTGATCTTGAGTCACACCGAGCAAAGAAATTTCTGAACAACAACAAAAATATTAGGGGAACCAGGGTAAAGTGAGCTCATTTGCTCCCCAAGCAGTTCTGTGCGGCCAATGAGACTACCTCCATTCGATTCCTTAGACATTTTCCTTCAAGTAAAGGTAACATTTACGGCAATCGTTCCACTCCGGGCTGAGATATAGAATTCTTTCACGTTTCGGGCACTTTTTTTCCCACTGTGCAGTGTATCTCACGGCTGTCATACACATCATTTAAAAAAATGAATTTTAAATTTTAAATTATTTTACTATACCTGATGACCAGGACGACCTGAAATACATCATGCGAAAGACATAACCTCCCAAATTTCGATAACCTGAAACCAATTTTAATGCAATAATATACTATCATCACAACAAAAAAAGGTGAACAATGTATTTTGCCTCTATTTCCCGTAATGTCCTTCCAAGTTATTGAGGTGGATCGAAGGCAAGGATGATCCTAAAGCGCGCTGCAACTACGATCCTAATGTGAATAGTAAAATTCTCAATTTCGACCTCCAGGTACACAATCCTCTGTAGCAGGTGGAAAAACTACTTGATGTGATATTTCCACAATGGAACTGACTCTTAGCTTCGGATCATGACCAAGAATCCCTCAGGAGCCCTTGCGTTCAAGGTCAAGTCAAGTCGGCCAGTTTAGCACAAGGGCCCGCACCGGTTTCAGATAGTAACATATAAACCTCACTGTAGGTAATGTTTTAGTATTATAGTCTATATGAAACATAGATGGAAGATAGATGGATGCATAATGATATTATGAAAATGACGTTTCTGATTGCTTTGATACAATGTCTAAGACGTTTTTTATAGAAAATTTATCAAGTTTTCTGAAAAAAAAATTTTTAAGAATCGAGAACCATGAATAATATTTCAAAAAGGCCAAAAACAAACAAAAATTGCATGTAATGCAACTGTACATCCACTAAAAACTCGAAAATGATGACACGTAGAAAAAAGTTTGGCAGCATATTTTTTATTGCAAATTAAAATTTCTTTCAAAAACCTTAATCAAAAGGAAAAGGTATGCAAGTTTTGAATATATTGTCAAAAAACTCATTTTGTTTAAAAGTCCTAACTTCTGCGATAAATGTCTCTCCATAATATAATTTGAAGAAAAGTTAGTTTACACAACGTTCTATAATAAATCGAAAATTTAGATGTTTCTCAAATGTCGTTTTTAGTAACAATTTATTTTTAAATATTTTTTTTGGTGCAGAAATGGAAAAAAAAAAAATTTCACAGTGTATTCATTTTTTTCTGACCAGTTCTTTTTACTATCGATAACTTTGCTCAAGGCGCTAAATCGATCGAACAAACCATTGTTGAGTTTAAATATTTTTTGGACAAACCAGTCATTTTTATACACATCCTTCTCAAAAGTAAGTCCAAATAAAAAATGGCAAACTTATGATGCGAATTGACATGCTTGATCATAAGAAACGTCTGTTCAGAATTTCAAGCTAATCCAATTATCTAAAATTAAAAATTCCAAAACATTCGTCATTTGTGGAGGAAATGCTCCCGATGTAACCTTTCTCCCACCCATTTTCGGTTTACCTCTTTCTAAGCTCACTGTTAATTAAAACTATCGCTGTAATCTACAAATGCATTGCTCAATTATCCGAGCTCAGGTAGATTGTTTTATAGTCTGATTACACTTTACTTCGTGCATCAATTTGTTCAATTACTCAACACAACTTGAAACAACACTGAATAATCATGAGAACAGCAATCATGTGAGGCTTCTTGGAAACTTACGGTCTTGAACACACACAACACATGGTTCAGCTCGACATCCTCACGGGAAGTGACTTATCTTGACAACCTGTTGCCTATTTGCACTACACTTTACTGCGTGGCACATTGCCATCCAACACAGAAAAGGAACACCTCCTACGGTCATGCCCAATGGTAACAAATCACGCAATCTTCAAGCTATTGTACAAACAGCACACCCTATGGAAGGATATGCCATAGTATTGCCGTTACAGTTGAAAACTAGAATAATCAACTGCTGATAATCGATTTCATTCGAACACCACCGTATTATTATAGTGTATAACGAACGATACGTGAGTGAAATTCATCCTTAAACTGTATTCGAGATCTCAGCTGTAACATGTTTGCCCCTGCGAACATATTTTTCAAATAGCTATCGCACATCATCGCCACACACACACAGCGAGGCAAAAGTGTTTTGTATGCATAGGTCAACAGCGGGATTTCCATTGTGTTACCAGCTGAAGTAAGGATTGAAAAGGGCTTGAGTAGGATATTTACATTGATTACGAGAGCCACGCCATGGAAGGCACGGAAGACGTCCATATGTTCTCAACAACAGCAAGCTTAACCAAGAGGACTCACTTGAACCCATCTCCATCAACCTCGATTACGCAATCGACATTTTAGTGCCAGCATGATTTTCTTCAAACTATGCTTCTGTAGCAAGCATTTTGCCGACTCTCAGCAGTGTTTTAGCTGCATCTCCAAAGAATTAAATTAATAACTTTCTATGACAACACTTATGCATGGAAAAGTTTGACAAGCACTCGCTCCTCTTGCCGGAAGGAAGCCACAGTTTCAAGCCGAAAGTTCTCCTCTGCCAGACCGGAAATTCTACCCAAAGTTTTACCGACAAGGCTACCGGAGACTAGCTTCTACTCGAAGTAATTATGTGGAATAATGTGTAATTGGACATTCGAATGTACCCCGCAAAGAAAGTCCTTACCGCGGCCCAAGAAGTCCCGGATGCTTATGTTTCAATTGCAGATACTCACTGTGCTAATTAGGGGATTGTAAGCAGTGGGTCTAATAGCAGCACCCTAATAAACTTCGATTCGTTGGCAGAACATTCCCATGGTGTTATTCTCAAGTAGGAAACGACAATAAACTTGGCCGACGAGAGCTAAACCACTACGGCGTTTGTTGCAGCTGGCCGTCAAAAGCGCATTTTATTTAAATTGGCTGTCTAGAGTTGAAGCAAATGCTTGACAGTTAAGTGCGTAGAAAACGAAAAATTGGGATGCAAAAACAATTATATTCACATGTCAGCAATTTCAACGCACATGATCCCTCTGATGTTTCCTTTCACTCGAGCTTGAGCTTTAAAAGTATTTCATGTTTTTGCTGTATTTACCGTTTGTTTGAAATTGGAAACTTGTCTATCCGCTGCTCTGAAACTCGGAAACACAAAAGAAAAGCACCCACTCCGGGTTTGTGTCATCATCTCCAAAAATAACATTTTCCCGAGACGACGACAAAGTACCGACTTGTTTTTCCACTTGGATGATCATATCCTTTTCTCATTATTCAGATCTCTGGGAAAATAGATTGTCATCCTTGATGTCAATTCTTACTGGTTCACTTCCCAGCAGCTGATCTGCGAAAAGTCTGAATGGGCCATGGTTGATGACCCACTTTGGAGACGGAAGTCAATTCTTTGTAAAGTGGTTCAAATCATGGTTTGGGAGGTAAATTTTGAAGGATTTTCCTATCCATCCGGAATTTTTTATCATTGTTGTCATACTATGTTTGGCTTTAATTTTCTAAGGCATTCATCCCAACTCCTTTAAATTGTGGCCATGGAGTTTGAATTTAATTCGGTTGAACCAGATTTATCGAAAGACTAAGGTTAGGTTCGGTCCATTCGGTCATGTGTCATTTACCGATCAACTCAACTTGATTTCTGGGAAAAGATAATGTAAGGCAAACTGTTTGGCCCATCATGCGAGGAAAAGTATCCGATTTCATAGCACACGTTTAACTTTTACATCCCGAAAGGCATTCGACCAGCCTGCAAAGTTCAAGATAAGCATTTGTTTTGATACTGCGATGTAGAACGATGCCTAATTTTCGATTTGGGGATTGGCCGAGCATTTCTCGGATGTTGTTTCCTAGTTTTGTTTGCATAATCTCATTACAATGCATGGCGTGAAGTTACACCAATTAAGCTGATTTGGACAGTGGGCAAAGAATAACACCGTGTTCATCTCAATTAGGCTTAATTGAAAAAAAAAGCTGTCGACTTCGGTCGGTGAGCTGTGCTTCTGAAAATTGATACCTTGTCTAGGCAATAGAATAGCGAGCTTGATGACGTCGTTGTCGTGTTTATCTGACCGTGAACACGTGTCTAAGCAGCAAAGGTGCAGAAGGCAAAACATCATTATCTCCAACTGTGTCAAGCAGATCCGGATTTATGCGGGGGCAGGCGGGTCACGTTCCCAGGATCCGGTTTTTTTTTTTGGGGAGATATTGTCTTGAGGTTTCCGTTTTCTACTGTTGACAACTTTGTGTTGAATTTTTCGGATATCGGCGAGACACGTGAGGGAGAAAATTTGTGAGAAACAACACTCTAACTGGCAGGACTCGATCCCACAACTTATCACCTAATATGCAAATTAGTTAAAAATTCATCATTTATTCAGGGTTGTTGTTTACACAGACGGCGCACTTTCGTTTTTAGTGTGAAAAATCCACGCAAAAGTGGAAAAAAATAACACTGTCGGTTTATTTTTAAGCTGAGCTGTTGGTAAATATTGACGAAGATCGTTGTGTAACCGGAAAAATGGTGTTTGGATCAAAATGTGGCGAAACAAGAATGCGTATAAGTTGATTGAATTGTTTACGTAGGCTACGTCTTATGACAATGGTAGAACGAGAATCCGAAAGATAGCGACCTTCGCGAAAAGTTAAAACAAATTGAACGCTAATAACTGAACTATTCCTCGAAAGATTTTCAAGATGTTGACATTTTGACTCTTATTTCAACTATGCAACCATGGCCAGTATGGAACATAAGCGCTTTCTAGGAATGTTTGGCACTCAGCAACGGTCACTTCTTACTCGTACAAATAACTCACTAAATCGAATATTGCACATAAATTCTCTTTGCGATTGTTCCCAAGTAACGTTTCCAAGACCATCCAGCTTTATTATGTGCTCTTAAAGTTTTATGAAAACCACTTGAAATCAATTTGGTTTTATTATGACACCAAGAGGTACCAATAGATTTCATATTTTAGACAGGTTCATGAGTACCTACGCAACTTGTTTACAACGATCTTAAAACCGTGTTTTCTCAAATTCCTTTTACCCCTATCAAAGGTTTTATTTCGACTTTATGAACTCGTTGAATTCTGTTTTGAAACTCCGTTTTAGGACTTATTCATATTATCTTATTATGATCAGTTGAACATGCATTTTAAAACCATTTTGCCTCCAGTAAATGCATTAAACGGCTAATGGGCATTGAGGGAAGTAACCAAAAAAAAAAAAAAAAAAAAAAAAAAAAAAAAAAAAAAAAAAAAAAAAAAAAAAAAAAAAAAAAAAAAAAAAAAAAAAAAAAAGAAAAACCAAATAATGTTATAGTAGTCATTGCAAAGATAAATTGGCTTTCTAGCAAAACTGTGATTTTTTTCCAATCGCTACGCATAAACCATCTGATTTCTTACTATTTATTTCTTGTTAATTTTATTTATTTTTATTTCTTGTTGAAACCAAGCAACTTAATAACAGAAGGACCCGATGGATCTCATACATCAAATCTACATTTCCGATTCGCATGAAAAACGTATCATGAGATGAATAATGGAACAGCTCCCATATGTGGTAATGCCTTTCAAAAGTGTGCTGATTTGTGATAATAAACTATTTCAGCTTTTTAACTGACTTTATATGATGAAATACTACATTTCAACTATTTGCAAATACTGTACTTAACAATTGATCACCATCTCCAAATAATAATGTTTATCGATCAGAACTATTGGAAAAATTTCAGAAGCACTTTTGGGCTGCATTACCACTGATCTGGCAACACTAGTGTGTTTCTTTCCAAATTGGTAAAGAACCAGACCAGCCCTGGGACCTTTTTTTTGTTCTTTTGCCGCTTTGTGTCTCTTCTCTGTTGTCGTTCCCCTTTGATCCCCTGTTCTGTGTCGCTGTCCGCCTCTCGCCTCCTTGTTTCTGTTGTTGTCTTGTTGTTTATTACAGTCAACAGGTAAAATATTTGCCCCAATGACCGGCATCTTAAAACTAAAATCACAAAACTACAAAATTGCTCAAACTAACAAAAAATACGTATAAAACTACACTTGTTTGTTTCCCTATGTACATTAAAATCAAATACAAAGTAACAACTATTAAAAAGACGACTCATGCTGCGCATTGGCTCATGGAGACCATAGTTGGTTCTTGCCGCGGAAAGGCTCAGGAATGAATGTGCGCGTAGATTACGGCGGCGTATGTTGATGTCCAACATGCTAAGCAGTCTAGAACAATCAATGTTCCCTTGCAGGAGATCGCCAATAAAACAGGCTTTTGTCACGTTACGCCTTCCATCAAGTGGATGAAGGTTGATGAGCTGGCACCGACTGCTATAGCTGGGCAGATTTAACGGGTCTCTCCACCTGAGATGACGTAGGGCAAATCGAATGAATTTCCGCTGGATGGCCTCGACACGCTGGATTTCATTCTGGTAATAGGGAGACCAGACAACAGAACAATATTCCAGAATTGGGCGAACGATTGCGCAGTAAAGCGATTTCAAGCAGTAAACATCCTTAAATTTTTTGGCAAAACGGAACAGGAAGCCTAACTGCGATGACGCCTTAGACACGACGTATGATACGTGGTCTTTGAAGGTCACCTTGGAATCGATGAAAATCCCCAAGTCCTTAACTGTCGTTACGCGCTCCAGCTCAACTCCTGCCAAAACATAACCGAATTGGAAGATTTCACGTTTACGGCCAAATGAAATCACTGAGCACTTGGACACATTCAATGTCATCCGATTGATGCGACACCATTCAGCGAACGCCCCCAGCTGTTGTTGCAGAAAAACGGCGTCTAGTGGATGCTTTATAGCGTAGAACAGCTTCAAATCATCGGCGTATGAGAGGTTTAGGCATTAGAGGATGAGGTTAACGAAGGACAAGAAGAGCAGGAACAACAACGACCCAAGGCACGCCGGCCAAAAATTAAAAAGTGACGAGACGTGATCACCGATTCTGACGGACATACTCCGCTCGGTTAGGTAGGATCGCAGCCAAATAAGCAAGTTGTTGCTCATGCCTAACTTATCAAACTTGGCTATTGCTATCTGGTGGTTCATTTTATCGAACGCAGCGGAGAGATCCGTGTAAATAGCATCTACTTGATTACCGTTTTCAAGTTGCTTGACCAAGAAAGAGGTGAAACACGTCAAATTAGTGGATGTCGAACGTTTCGGAATAAATCCATGCTGATCCGGCGAAATATAGTGCGCGTAGCTCTGCACTAGCTTCCGAAGAATTATCATCTCAAACAACTTGGATATTGCACTTAATGCAGCTATGCCCCGGTAATTTGAGACCATTCTCTTGCAACCTTTCTTAAACACTGGGAAAACATATGACTGTTTCCAACAGTTCAGAAATATACCAGTGGACAAAGAAAGATTGAATAACTTTGCTAACGGAGACGCAAGAAAATCCACGCACTGTTTCAATACAAGCGATGGAATGCCATCCGGACCGCATCCCGTTGAGGACTTCAATTCCTTGCCAGCTGCAATAACCATGTCATTGGTGATGGCATAATGCATTCCGGCGGCAGCAAGACGGGGCACATTACTGGTGGCGAGCGCGATGTCCTGCGGGTCGAGCAGCTCGTCGGAGAAAACGTTGCTGATTTGGGAACGGAAAATATCGGCTATACCGGCGATGCAATCAGCTTCGATCAAACCATCCGTCATCGTGGAGGGCAAACCGACTTCCTTCCGCTGATCATTGACGTGACGCCAAAAGCTTTTGGGGTTATACTTAAGGCTTTTTTGTAGACGGTCTTGATAAGTCTTATAGAGATAATCGTTCAATTGCTTGTACTCAGCATTCGCTTCCACGTAACACAATTTTGTAAAATCCGTGCGATATTTGCTGTGTCGTCTCAGCCTGCTTCACTCTTTTGAGGCGCTTGAGAGCGGAATTTGACCAAGCTGGTTTAGTTGATTTAAGTTTCATCCTCACTGGAACATACTGATCAATGGCATACAGCAGCACACCAGACATTGTCGATGCAGCGAGGTTGACGTCAGAAACATCGAGAATCTCGTCCCAGTCAACAAGTCCCAAGAAATCGTTCATTCCGCTGAAATCAGCCTTACTGAAATCGTAGAAAACACTTTCAGAGGAATCACGGAAGCGATACAATGGATTTACCGCAAGTTTCAAAATTAATGGTGGATGATGCCGACAGATTTTAACTAGCGGTGCAGGTGCTTCAATAACTGTGCAATCCTCACACAAATCGTCACTAACAAAGCACAGATCAAGCATGCGATTATTCTCGGTTTTAACGCCAGTCAGCTGCCTGAGTTGAGCGGTACTATACGCATCAAGCAGTTCTCGTGATGTCATGCCAATCGTAGATCGAGAAACGATAGGAAAGTAGTGCCCAAGAGAATTTTGCTGCCAAGAAATCGTGCTTAAGTTGAAATCGCCGAGAATGATCACCTTGTCCCTTGGATTCAACTGCGAAACGACCCAGCTCAGCGAGTCAAGATGCTTTTCTATCAGAATTGCGTCATTCACTCGGTCGGGAGGAAAGTATATCACGCAAATGTAGAGCGAAGCATCGTCGGTAGCCAATGCAACCCATATTTGCTCCGCCAATGTGATATTGGGAGGATTGACCGAACGGGATTTGAATCTGGAATGAACAGCTAGCAGAACACCGCCGCCGATACTCTTGTTGCTGTTAGAAGGTGACCGATCTTGTCGATAAACGTTGTAGGAATCGTCAAATCGTGTTTTGTTATACAGTCGTAAAATGAAAGCTCGAA
This sequence comes from Aedes koreicus, assembly GCA_024533555.2. NCBI lineage: Eukaryota > Metazoa > Arthropoda > Insecta > Diptera > Culicidae > Aedes > Aedes koreicus. Next base: position 22,217 of record JAHHFK020002458.1, on the reverse strand, counting down.
TTAATACCCCATTCCTAGATGTCACGAGCTTTGTTTAATGATTTCTAATGTTTCCTGGAGATGATAATCCGGGACAAAGTGCCGTCTAAGTGCTGAAGTCATCTCCAGGCCGTATGTAGTAGCAACTTGATTTCATATAAACTGCCAAGCATTAATTCTTAGGGACGACATTCAGGCCTTTGATGTAGTGTAAGGCTTGCTTCATTTAGAATTGGAACAAACTTTTGCTCATATTGTGGCGCTCCTGGTGGACGGATTTAGAAGTTCTTGGCGCCCACGTGTCGGGAATTTTGTCAGCTTCACGTATATATTTTTGACATTCCGCAAATCGACTGTACTTTGTAAACAATCAACATGGAAGCCGAAAGAAGGGAAAAAAATGTGCACAGTTATTTGGAAAATCCATTGTGGTCTGCATCTAGGCTAGCTAAACAGCTGAAATTGCCCAGAAATACCGTATGGCGCGTTATAAGGAAACATTGACGACGATTCGGAAGCCTCAAGCCAATTGTCAGAGTGGAACTGTCGACCGGAAACTGCGTGGTAAGATTTTGAAGACGATTAAGAGGAATCCTAATCTGTCGGATCGTGATTTGGCCAGACAATTCGGTGCTGCCCATAGTACCGTGAGGAAAACTCGACTCCGGGAAGGAATCAAGTCGTATCGAGCTAGCAAACAGCCAGATCGGACCATAAAACAGAATAGTGTGGCCAAAATCCGTGCTCGGAAGCTTTACGACCAGGTGCTGGCCAAGTTCGACGGGTGTCTTCTGATGGACGATGAAACCTATGTCAAGGCTGACTTCGGGCAAATCCCAGGTCAAAAATTTTACTTGCCAACGGCTCGGGGGGATGTTCCAGCCAAATTTAAATTTGCTTTTGCCGACAAATTTGCACGAAAATTCATGATTTGGCAGGGCATTTGCAGCTGTGGCAAAAAAACGAAAGTTTTCGTTACAAATAAGACAATGACGTCGGAACTATACCAAAAAGAGTGTCTCCAAAAACGAATTTTGCCGTTCATTCGATCCCACGACCATCCCGTAATGTTTTGGCCAGATTTGGCAAGCTTTCATTACAGCAAAGTCGTTCAAGAATGGTATGCAGAGAAAGGGGTCCAAGTTGTTCCGAAAAACCTTAACCCACCCAACTGCCCCCAGTTCCGCCCTATTGAGAAATACTGGGCAATCATGAAGAGGAGACTCAAGGCAAAGGGAAAGGTTGTCAAAGACATCAATCAGATGAAGACCTGGTGGAATAAGATAGCTAAAACGATGGACGAAGAAGGTGTGCGCCGCCTAATGAGCCGTGTTACAGGAAAAATTCGAGAATTCCTTCGAAACCGTGACGAATAATTTTATCCGTATTTTTTCTTAAAAGTATGAAGAAAACGCTACATTTGTATAAAAAAAGATCTTGAATTCAATAATGAATAACTGAAATACAGGCAATTGTTTTTGTTCCAATTCTATCTGAAGCAAGCTTTATGTTGACAACTAGTAGTACTGAAGTCAACCCCAAGAAGTATTGCAACAAGAGTATGCATTATATTTATTATTCATACAGCGAATGATATTTCTAGACAACCCTCAATTACAATGGTGCGCCAATGTTGGCTATTTACAGCTCTGCGGTATATTCTAATAATAATCCTACAAGTTTGAATTAGTCTCCATTTTAAAGTGTGTTATAAGAGCCAGTCATTCGGGTTGTCTTATGTCAATGGCGTTCATTCTACAGCCCCGAGCTATTTAGTTTTATTTACCTTGACAGCAGAGGAATAAGAATAAATGAAACCATGATTAGTTGATTGACATTGAATTAAACTTGAGTTAAATTGAAATGGAATCAAAATTACACTGAAATGGAATCGAAATGGAATTGAAATCGAAGCAAAACGGATTCGAAACGGAACCGAAATAGAACCGAAATGAAATTGTAATGGAATTGAAATGAAATCGAAACGAGACCGAAGCGGAACCGAAATGGAGCCAAAATGAAATCGAAACGAAACCGATATGGAACTGAACCGGAATTGAAATGGAACTACCGTAATTAAACCCCCCCCCCCCCCTTTTAAAGTAAGTCAAATACTAGATCATCACTGAGCGGACCTTCCGCACCGTTGCTGAAATTAACTACATGGAAAGGTTCAATCTACTGCTCGTGCTTCCTAAGCGAGCCCTCCGCGTCCTATCTCTAATAAACATGCTTGTCATCGTCAGTCTAAAGTAATACTTTTCTGTGGCTATGTGCTTCATTTCGAACAGTCAGATATTTACCATGATCAAAATATTCACCCTTTTCGAAAATTTTGCAATTACTTTCACTTATTATATCATGAGCAAACCAGGTATTTTGGTTATTCATTCCATAAAACAAATGGATAAACAACAACATAAGTTGCCACGAAAATGAAAAGTGTACTTTTAGTCGTTTCTCTTTGATAGAAATTAAGAAGTGAATTGTGACATAACCCGCCAGTATCACGCCTGATGTTGGTGCCTTTATATAAACGTTCTACGACGTGGCAGTGAAATAAATGTGCAAAATATGTGATACTTTCACTACTGGTCAAATTATTGGTCTCACATGCATGTTTATAACATGAGATAAGCCCTCTCACCGTCGCGAAGGTGAAAAATTTGACCCGCGAGAGGGATTTTATAATGTTTAATTATAGTACATTATTTGCGTGAATACTCAAAATTTTAAGATTTTTAAAAACAAAACATGGTTTCGGGTAATCAGACATTAGTGAAGTTGGAGTGAATGTGCTGAGGAATTTGGGATTAATTTAAAGTTGTTTGAAACATGATTGTTGGCGTTGAGTTCAACCATTCATCGGTTAGTGATAATTTGAAGTTTATCAAAAACTTCAAAGCTATATTCCCTTCTAAACTTTCCGATCAAAAATGAAACGTAAAACCGATCAATTGCTGAATTGAATAGACGGAAGGACTCTGTAGTTAGATTCCAGCATTGTGAATATTTTCCCTACTTTCAACATACGAACCGAATGCCTGAATAGTAATATTTAGCTCAAATAAAGAACCAAAAAATAAATAACAACATTTCATTGAATTAAAAAAAACTTTGTTGTTGTTTCAATTTGAAAATATTGATGCATTTACAAAATCATACTGCTTCATGAACAAAACAACATTTTGGAATGAATCATTTCTAATATTAAATCAATAATATCCGGCAAACATGAAACATGTGAAATGAAACATGAGAAATAATTGAAATGTGAAAAAATAAATCAATCAAATTTTATATGTAATGCAATTGAACTGTAGATCGGAGATCGATTTCAGCATTCTTTTAGATAACCTAATTGTATTCCATCAAAAAATGTAGAAAACTCAATTTGTTTTGGATATTTTGCTATCAAACTAAATTCCCGCAACACGAGACCTTTATTATTTACTGCTAAATGAATTAGAAGAGCAGCGAATCGAACAAAGCAGAACGAACCACGACATCATAGTGATGTTTGAAAGCTGTGGCCATTTGACCGTATGCTGTTTTTCATGGCAGCCAATAGGTTCTATGAAGGTTTTCAAGTGGTCATAACACCTTTCACATTTTCAAAATATTTATGGTCTTAAAAAGGTTTTAATAACTTGTTTTCACAACCGTCTATAGAGTGGGTCACTTTGTACAAACTACGGCTTTAAATAAGCATAGAGGAGGTGTTGACAAAACAGTATTGAATGTAGTTTTATCAGCAAAGCCGGGATACGGCTGGAATAAAACTAAAATTGTTACGCAACATAGGGTAACGGAATGTAATGTCAGCCAAGCTCCTTCATTCGGTCTATCTACCAAATATGTCATTAATTCAACGATAATCAACAAAATCATGTTGCTATCAGGATGATCGATTTATTTCGAAGCAATTGAGACATTATTAATCAATTTATAGTTGTTCACTTAGAAGAAATTTTCGATTAACTTAATTTTTTAGACATCATGACATCACTGGCTAAGCTGAACAGATTATCTACATGATCTTCGAATGTCCTAAATTTGGCGAAATTGAACCTATAAACCAAGTAATGCAGCCAAGATGTACAGCAAATAGTCACTCATTATAAACTAACTGTTCACATTGGTAAAATAATACTGATTTAACAAGAAAACCGTAGACTCAATGTTAGAGTCATATTTTTTTCTACATTCCCAACTTTGGCCTGTTGTATGAAAAGCGTAGTAAAAATGTTATTTTTGTTAAAATTTGCAATAAAAATCTACGAGTTTCGGTAGTATGTTTTTCAAATGGCTCATCTAAACAAAAACTAAAGGAACAAAATCTGTGTAGCGTGAATTATAATGTTTTCATTATCGAATGGCCGATAAATCATATGGGAGAATCAATGTAGTGTTTCTAAGCAGTTTTATTATTGTTTGTTTTAAAAAAAATTTCTATTGGGTGGATCGAACACAGCAGACAACGTCTTAAATCAGAATATCAGAAAAAAAATCCGTACGAACTACATTAAATAACAAATCTATCGAATGGGACGAAGTTGCATCCATGAATAAACCCAATTTGATGCTTATAGACCAACTTTATATCCATATCCCTCGAAAGTATCTGACTTAATAAAATGTTTTACGTAACTTTTCGTGATACATACTATCGAATAGCTTATTAAACTCATCTAAGCAAGTGTATAACTAGTTAAATATCGCTTCGATCTCAAATAAATTATGAGTTACAATAATAAATGTAATCGATTGTTGCATATAAGGCTAAGTCCAAGGGACACATACCCTAGTTCGCCGATTATGGAAATTGGATAAAGCCTTTGATGCGTTATGTCAGGTACCCTTTGCTCGACTGATTCACAGGTTAGTCTTCATGAATTGTTCCAATAACAAATAAAGTACTAGATTTTCCAAAGAACTACAGGGTGCGGCAGAAAATAATGCGAAAATGTTCAAACTTTAGTATTGGGTTAATTCGTGTAGCTAGTGACTAATTTCTGTCGAAAGTGTATTTGTTTATGTTTACTTTCAAGTGCAGTATCCAAAAATACTATTTGTTTTATTGCAAATTCATCCAAATGTTCGCGAAAGAAGTGATCACCAGTTTGTTAGTCATATTTCGCCCAGAGGTAGCCGAAAGAGATTGCCAAGGTGGTAGGGTGCCATTTGGCAACAGTTTACCGCATTAAAAAGTCCCTGCAAGATGGTCCTAAGCAGCGGAAGCCGGGAAGCGGACGTCCGCGCTTTGCACGCACGCCGAACGTGATCAAATCGGTCCGTGCAAAAATTGCTCGCAACCCGGTGCGTTCCATAAGAAAACTTCCAAAGGAAGCCAATATTTTGGAGAATTCCATGCGGAGAATCATCAAAGAAGACCTGCATGCATCTTCCAGAGCCAGAGTGAAACGCCACTTGATTACAGACCGGGTCAAGGAACTACGAGTGACTCGTTCCAAGAGATTGCTTTCCTTGTTGAAGAAGGAAAAAATGATAATCCTGTTCTCCGACGAAAAGCTTTTCAGCATCGATGCTGTGGCCAACAGCCGCACGGACCGGTTCATTTCACTGCAGAAAATGGAGAAAGTTCCGGAAAAAGTGAAATTCAAATTTCAAACCAAACATCCGGCTGGTGTCATGATGTTTGGCTTGGTGGCGTCCAACGGTTTGAAAATGCCACCTGTTTTCATTGATGCTGGAGTTAAAATCAATACCGAAGTGTGTATCGGTATTTTAAAGGACCAAGTGCTTCCGGGTAAAGGCCAACTTCTCCGAGGACCAAAACGTTGTCCTACAGCAGGATGGAGCGCCGTGTCACACGTTCAATCAAACCCAACAATGGTTGAACGATAACATGAAGTTTTGGCCGAAGGATTTGTGGCCCCCTAGCAGTCCAGATCTTAATCCGTTGGATTATTCGATTTGGGCATATGTTGAAGCACGAGCCTGCAAAACATCACACCCTAGTGTGAAAACCCTGAAGTCAACCATAACACGCACATGGCAGTCAATGTCGGAGGACTACGTCCGAAAAGCATGCTCTGGCTTCCGACGTCGGCTTGAGGATGTTATTAATAAAAATGGAGGACACATTGAATAAATTTGTTTAAAAGGACTTTATAAAGATAACTGCACTTGAAAATGTTGATATTATTGCTTGAGTTAGTTGAAAATGGGATTTGAAAGAAAAAGAACAAATTTTCGCATTATTTTCTGCCGCACCCTGTACCTTGCCAAATCATGATTTTGTTTTTTTGCAAACTTATCCGCACTGATAAACTTGGATCTGCGAAGAACCTTGCCGCGAGCAGGAGCCTTGTAGAACCTGGGCCCCGGGATTTGTTTGAAATCTGCTTTAGCATGTGTTTCATCATCGATCAAGAGACATCGATCGAGTTTTGTCAGAACTTGGTCGGACAACTTACGGGCCCGAGCTCTGGCTATCGATTGTTGTTTGAGGCTTCGGTTGGATTGTTTACTTGCTCTGTAACATTTAACCTTCTCGAAGACGGATTCGCCGCCCAGTACAACGGTCGGCATTTAGATTTTTTGCCAAATCATAATCCGAGATGTTGGGATCAGCCTTGATTTTCCTAATGACCTTCCCGCAGTTGACGATCAACGGTTCCACTTCGACGCTTGATTTTCAATTTTCGGGCAGTTGTTAAAGTTTTCTTGGACTTTTTAATCATTTGCCACAGTACTTGAGTTGACGCAAATGGATTTTGCAGGTAGCTGTGCACAATTATTTTTCTTTTCTCTTCCTGCATTATGAATATCTTGGAACTTCGTTATAAACTGTGAAAAAATAAACCGAGCAGAACTGTTAACAAACAACAAAAGCCTGTGAAAAAATGCATATCCGACCACTTGGAGCACCGTTATCTCCAAAATGAAGTGCCCCATTTCTAGAAGTTCTAGCCTTTATGATTGAAATTAATGTCTCGTTTCTCTCAACTAAATCTCGCAGGTGTTGGTCTCAGGGCACTGACATTTACATTAAGTTTTTGTGTTGTGTTGAGACAAAAAGTTGAGTGGAAACATTTAAAATTCTGAATTCTGTGACCACCGGTACATATTTCTATACCTTATTACCATACTATCTCAACAAGGTAACACTTAGTATTTTCACCAGTGACGCATTTTTCCGATTCGGCCCAATTAATAACTCTATCAACTTAAATAATTTTCATAATAAACTTGGTTCCAAACACCACATCAATGCTGAAACCGTGTCGGGCAGATTTTACCCTTGTTATGAAGCGTTGTAATATAAATTGTTTAATCCGTTCAATGCATCCCATGTCATTTGCATATATTAGCATTCCTCTGACAACAAACAACCATACCCAGTTAATGTCAGCGGCGAGGAGGACGTTCTAGGTATTTTCCAATATCTTAAGTATACACAGCAACAAAAAATCATAGAAAGCATAAACGCAATATCGTAAAATGCCACACAATACGAATGTAATAACAAAACAAACGGAAATCATAAAACTATGATCGGTTGTAGCATCACATCTATTTAGTGTGTGTTCGATTTTCGAACAACATTGCAAATTACATCGACCTTTTGATATGGTTGGTTGATGTGCATCTACTTTGATGGAATATCCTTTTTTTTTGCTGTGTTGTGCATATTGTCTCGGTTACTTGCACTCACATAGCAGCTCCATATGGTTTCGTTCTAATGAAATCACTGGAAGTTCAGGCTGTCCGTCTGTGGTGCATAGCAACTGGTCGGTACCAATATGTTGTGGTTACAAGCATCAAAAGATCAACTTTATTCGCCACACGTCAACCTCTACTAGCAAACCGCTCCGTGAGGTCGTAAACCATCTAATTTTACATCTGTTTACAAGCATCTCAATCACAATAGCTGGATATCAGGTACACAAGGTGTTTAATTTTATTACCGGTTAGATGGCGTTCTTAGTGATCAGATAAATGAATCAACTAGGTTGAGATACAGATAATTCTTGTTCGTTATATAAAATGTTTAAGTTCAATCAATAGTTGACGAAGAGATTTCCTTGCTCAGTGCAATTGGTCTTCTACTTTCTTTCCATATAGAGAGAGACGCAGTGTATTATAATAGCATACGCAACAATATGTTACAAATATTTTAATTTCGTGGTGAAAACTTTCAACGGCACAGTAATTTGGTCAAAGTCTATTGGGGTTCATACCAAAATTCAATTATGATATCATTTTGCAATTTAAATCACCTCACTGGCAAGCATTTCCAGCCACCCTTCCAACGAAGTGCAGAACTGGGAAAGGCTTTCGCTACTATTCCAACTCCTCACCCTTTCTCCATATCCCGCAGCCCACAATTTTCATTGCATGCACAAATATTTTAATATTGCGTACCATCACCAGCCAACGCACGCCACCAACCACCCAGTAGTTGGTAGACTGTGGCAAATATTTGCTCTGTGCCTGAATAAATTAACCATTTTCCCGTGTGTTGATTTTGCTGCTTAGTCATATGCATACCGTTTCGCGGTTGGCAGTCGATTGGCCTTGCCTGATGCCCATGACGCGGCACGCTTGCTCCCAGTAGTGGGATCGATTAAAAGTGTGTTCCCCTGGCCATCCATAATCTAGGTCACATATTTGGACTGTGTGACTTTTGAGGGAGGGGATCCACAATGGTTTACATTACAGAACAATGGTTTACAATTGAATTTCTTCTCTGCACGGTTAACAAAGGTTAACCTGACCAGCCATTTGTGAGTGGATGGCAAATCTCGATGATCTATGTTGTTCTTACCAAAACAGCTGCTGTAAGGTAAACTTTTCATTATAACTCCAACTCGAATCAACGGACCAATAAGTCAAACAGATTTTACTACCACTAGAACTACCTACCAGAATTTATATTATTAATGATCCTCTTGCGAGTTGGAGTTGGAGAGTTGGAGAATTTGAAACCTTTTTGAAGAACATTTTATCAGGTCCTTTTGGTGGTCAACGTAAAATTCTAATATTTATGTATTGTGAAGAAATTTTGTTTTTTTTTGTATATAGTTCATGTATATATCAGTGTTTTCTTTCGGATTTCAGTAACTTTAGCCAATTATTTAGTAATTTATTTCGGAAATATAAGTGAACATATGTTGGTTGTTCGAGTTATCATATTAAACACTAAGTTGCTGTTAAAGTGATTTTCGATATTTTTGTTTACCTACGGTTAAGCATATTTGCTAAATTGTTGGAAATGGTGACAAAATTTCCGCACGTGGCACATTTGTTGAATAATGAGATAGATTATGAGTTAAAGCTGAGAAATTTCAGAGCTCAACATATTAGTTTGGTATCAGGGAACAATATTGGAGACAATTTGGGACAGAACTGTTTAGGGCCTCAGAATAATAGTGGGTTTCAGGGAAACGGCTATAGAAATAATATGACATGATATGTACCCCACAATCGTGAAAGCGATGAAACTGATCGAACTCCTCTCCTCTCGAACTCCGAACGATAGGAAAATTGAAAAATAGAACATTTTCTTTTCGGGGGCTCCAAGGTCCACCGTCTCTGGAGGACATAATTTATAATGTGAAAGTTCTGGCTAGTATGAACGAAATTCCTAGGGGTTACTTTTGTCAGCCACGTTCACCTGCTTTTGCGTGATGATTTGAAGCATTTACTGGTTCTTTACATATTACGATGCTAACTGGAATTGGGATGTTTTTGAAACAAGAATTAGATACAGGTTTGTTTTTCCGAACCAAGACCAAGGTTATCGCCAAAAAATCTACGAGCGCAAACAATTGAAGGGAGGGACTTTTATTGCTTTCGTTACGGATATCGAAAGGTTGAACAATTTACTGACAAAACCCTTGGCGTCGCAACGAAAATTCGAAATATTCTGGGGAAATATGCACCAGCATTGCTGAACTAAATTGGCATGCTTCCCAGTAAACACGTTGAACCAGCTAATCCAGATGAACTATCGGATTGATGCTAGTGGTCTAAGTTTACACCCGGTTGGGCTGAAACACGGAGTACACAATATTGAAGCGGAGTCGGAAGGGGAGTTTTCAGTTGAAGAAGAGGTTAATACCCTAAACGGGAGGCACCAGAGAGCAAACGAGTCGTCGAGTAAACAAGACAGGTCAGCATCAAGAGGAGTGGGATCGTCGAGTGCACCACTGTGTTGAAATTGCCGACAAAATGATCATTTCTGGAGAGAATGTAAGGAGGCCAAAATAACGTTCTGCTATGTGTGCGGGATTCAAAGAAAAATATCGAGATCATGTGACGCCCATCCAAAGAGAAGTCGATCCATCCTAAGGTCCGATTCGACACCAAATTCGGGACACTGATTTTGGAGTGCAGAGATGGGAACCTTAGTATTCCTGAGAAGACCACTGTTCAGTTCCATATGTTGACCCATTTCAGCCTTCTATAAGTCAAGATTCAAACAAATCAATGTTCACGTGTTAAAGTAAATATTTTCTGAATCGATACAGACGCATTACTTGATTCAGGGGCCAGTATTAGTGTGGCTAATTCATCTGATCTGGTTGATCGTCATGGATTAAAACTCTTACCATCGCCGATCAAGATTTGCACTGCAGATCACACACAGTACTCTTGCGCAGGATACGTGAACTTTCCTATCAAGTTTCAAAAATGTGACAAAAGTCATATCACTGGCCATTGTTCCTGGGATATCGAGAAGCTTAATATTGGGCAATAACTTCTGGAAATATAACACCAATGATGCCGGGCAACCAAACCTTGACGATCGGTCCTCATTAGAGGTGGCGCATAAGCCGATCGTTTAACAACATCAGGTGCGTAACAGTAGTCCCTAGTTTTTTGGGGGTGATCTAGGATAATGTTAAGGTACAACGCCAATCGTTGCCGGACGATTTAGGGCGTGTTACTTTTTCAGTGGTTTTGTTGTTCCAAAATATGCCTTAAACGTAATGCATACACACCAATTCCTAATTTTGATATTCAGTAAAAAAAAATTACGGTTTTGATCAGTAAAATAGAATTTATACTGAATGATCTGTAGAATTTCTTCAATTTATAGATATCCGTTTAAGAACTACAAGTTTTCAGAAACTCGTATGATAATATTACTGAACATTTGTATTTACTTTACAGATGTACTTTGTAAACTGTAAAAATGCTCTGTTCAGTAAATTTTTAACTGTAAAATCATAATAAATACTGGCGCAAAATTTGAAAATCACTGGAATTCAGTAACTAAACGCGAGAGTGTAAATCACACCTGTCAAACATCTGCCATTTTCGTGTGCATAAGCGGTGGCAGCTGACCAAAATAATATTTTCTTTGATTCTTTCCATTGATTTTCTGAACGAGTTAAAGGCACCAGACTTATTTGTAAGTGTTAAAACGTAGGCAACAACAGATGTTTCTTAAATCATTAGCTGTGAATGTTTCTCAGCCAACTCCTAAGGGCATCGGAAGCCATGACGTCGCTCATTGTATTAATGGTCTCAACAAAACTGTCAGCGTCGATAAGCCATTCCCCGAGTAACACATCTTCATGATTTTATGTTGAGTAAACTTCTATATAACCAAATCTAGTCATATAAAAGTATTTTCAACCGTTATAATACTAGTGTGTTGCTTGGGTCATGTATATTCCCATAATCCAAATCTTGCAGCTATTATTTCGCAGATCAGAAGAGTAGGAAAAAAAAATTTAAACTGATGTTTTCGTAAATTTTACCGTTATTCGGTATTGATTGATGATGTATGTATTCAGTAAATTTTGGTAGCAATCGTGCTTCCAATTTCACAGTTTTTTACTGTAAATTTTACTGAACTTCCGTGTCGCTTACTGAGTTTTTCAGTAATTTTAGACAGTTTAGAGTTCATGACTAGTTTGACGATCGTTTAGTAAAAATACTTTTACTGAACTGCTTACTGAGCACTCAGTTGTTTGAAATGTTTTGATATTAAGATTAAGCACAACATGTTGAGATTTTTTTAATCCGGTCTTGATAGGGGGTAAAAAATTGGATAATCACTGTTTATTATTTTGAGATTTTTGCTTCTAGAACCTACAGAAAGGTTTCCTATTTGCGTTTCATAAATTTGAGCAGTTCGCTGGACCAGTTTTGTGAAATCGCTGGTAGGGGGCAAATGCTTCATCTTCTACCTGGCTTCATATGCCCTACGGGGTTTTGCCTGCGGCTCAGATTAGTGTTCTATGAAGCACTACCACAATTCTTCTGCGACCAGCAGTGTTAGGAAATTGCATCGTCTTTGGGTGTGGATCATTGTTATAATTAATGTTTTTACAGTAGAAAAAAAAGAGAGCTAACAGGATCTGCAAAAACATGTCGTTCGAGTGATTGTTATGTGTTTTAAGACGAAATGAGTGTTGTGAGTTGTGAGTATAAATGCGAACATGAATATGCACGAGAATCTCTAGCATGAGCTTAGATTGCCCAATTCACACATGAGTTTGTTCACGATCCGTCTCAATGAATCATTTTTTTTTACTAGTTCACCATCAATATTGAAGATTCAATGATCCGTTCAGCTACTTCTAAAATGAAATCAACGGTTGGTCCAGATGGTATCCTTGTAGTTATTTTCAAAAAGTGCTGTGCTGGCATACTAGCATCTCTGCGTTACTTGTTCCAACTCTCTCTAGAAACTGGAACATTTCCCTCGCTCTGGAAATCGGCCTACATGTTTCCAGTTTTCAAAAAAGGCGACATGCGCAACGCCGACAACTGCCGAGGAATATCTGCCTTAAATGCTGTAGCGAAGCTCGTTCAGTTGGTAGTTCTAGACCCAGTTTTCAATCATTGCATACAATATATAGCCGATACACAGCACGGGTTCCTGCCTATGCGAACTACGACAACGAACCTTTTGACATTCGCAACATATGCGACAGATGTTATGTGTAAGGGCTTCCAAACGGATACAATTTATACTGACTTATCTTCAGCTTTCGATAAGATCAACCATCGCATTGCATTATTTAGCGAAACTTAAGAGACTGGGCCTTGGAGGCAGCGTTTTAAGTTGGTTCCATTCATACCTAACAGAACGACATCTAAGGGTCAGGATTGATGACTGCACGTCTGGTGAATTCCTTGCCATATCCAGTATTCCACAAGAAAGTCATCTTTGGCACCTTGTCTTCTTATTGTACTTCAACGACGTTAATCTTTGTATGGAAGGCCCTAGGCTATCTTTTGCTGATGACTTGAAAATTTATAATCAGGTCAAGCCCATCGAAGACGCATGGTTTCTTCAACACAAACTTGACAGTTTCGCTTCGTGGTGCAACCCAAACAGGAAGGTGCTGAATCCAACCAAGTGCTCCGCTGTTTATTTTACAAGGAAGAAGAAACCGATAATGTTCGACTACCACCTCGAAGGCAGCATTATTAAACGTAAATCCTGCATCAAAGATCTAGGAGTTTTTCTCGATGTGGGACTTACGTAAAAGGAGCATATTAGCTATTATTCATCATGAGAATGGACAAGGACTTGGACTTTACGTATGTCTATTGCATAAAGCTCCTCTCCTGTTCGCTGGTGCGATCCACGTTGGAGTATTGTTCAGCAGTATGGAACCCTCACTATCTTAATGGCGTTGATAGAATCGAGGCAGTGAAACGAAGGTTTATGAGGTATGCTCTCCGTCGTTTCCCATGGAATAATCCACGTGAGCAACCTGGATATGTACACCGCATGCAACTCATTGGCCTTGACACACTAGAAGTGAGGAGAGATCTATCACGCGTCATGTTGGTTTTCGATCTTTTCGTGGCAAAAATTGACTGTCCGATGCTGCTTAATCCAAACACTTGATTCAGAAATATGATCAGCACAAGGATGGTTCCAATCGCATCATAAATCATTCGTTGCACGCTCTTCTTTGAATCAATAGACGCACACAATGAGAAGTTCTGCTTCAGCTCTCAAACCGAAAACTGATGGGCCAAGGTAAACATTGAATGATAATAGCATGAACTTCTTCGCCTGTCAATTGTGTGCGTGTTCATCACTGCTTGCTTGTACAATAATTTATTGATTCGTTCGTTGGCTTCTGCTGGTGATTCATTTTCGTTTCCTGATTCGATTGAGTGCTAGTGCTCGAAGCTTCCGATCGGATCACTTGGTGATTGTGTGGTACCGCGTTCAAAGCTAAAATGAATCGGAAGCCGAAAAGCACAGTGTAGCCAGTAAATACAACATAGTCCAACATAAGACAAAGAGACATAAGACATAAGAGAAATTCGACTCATATTCATCAGAGTGCTAGAGTGACACAATAAAAAGCAGTAGGAATTGTCTGGTGCCTTGACTACAAGGAGCTGCAACTGAATCTGCGTTACACTTTTGCACTTATTACTTTTATATATTTTATATTTTTCATTTTCCACTACGCAAATAGACATTTTACCAACTATACACCTGACTCATGCAGCGCATTACTATAATTTTGTTTGTTTAACTATCTTTTGATTCCTTCTCCATTCTCCTCTTATTTAGATGTATATATTGCCCTCAAAACACGAGGCGACTGAATTTAAGGCCGACATTCGTACTAATTACTGAAAATTCTTCTTCAAGGCCTCGACATTGTTACGGACGGAAGTTACTAGTCTTAACAATTTCAGCAACCCCCATTATCCAGCATTTTGATATTAACTATTGACACAAAGTGCTTCTGATTGTATTATGTTTAAAGGTTCTGACATCAACTGTTACTTGTTATTGCTCCCTAACACCAGCAGATAGAACAGGCTACCAATTTTGCCGTATCATATTACATACACACTTTTATACTTATTTCCTTTGAGCATTTCTAGCCAGAAACGCTAAAAATATATTGATTTTGTCTCGACAGTTTCCAGTTTTAATGAAATGTTGTCTATATGTAAGTTTCTACACAAGATAACATTTTTCATTAGATAAGCCCAAAATTTCCTGCACCAATTCTCTGTAAGGGCTTATGTAAAATATGAATTTTATTTTTTCAAAAAATCATAACACGTAAACGATTATTTTGATCAAAATGTTGTCTGAAAAGAAGTTGTAGGTCATTACATGTTCTTCAAGAAATAATACATTTAAACTAAAAATATGCAAATTCATGCAAAAAAACATAAAACATTGATTTTTTCAAAAGCGCCCTCCTTTAAATTTTCTAAATATCTTATTTTTTTAAATTTGAAGTTATATCCTAAAATTTAGTGAAAAGTTTAGGACGTTCACTTCTCAATTTTTAAAATGTTTGTTCTTAAATTTTTATAGATTTTTTGAATTTCATGATATCACATAGTTTCTAATAAAACTTTACCAACAATAAACTCAACGTATTCATTTTCAATTAAAAGCACATTAAAACTTTTTTCTTAAACCCAGCTGTTCTGCAGTTATTGCGAATTTTATTAAAAGTAAATTTTGTTGTAAAAATATTGTTGGGGCGCTGGTTCTCCGGATTCGTGGTGGACTCACGGTGAGATATTGACCTTCGGATGTCCTACACCAAAGGCGCGAACTGCTTTCGAAACACTAGTCAAAGGTACTCGAATCATTATTTGAATACGATAGAGGTTTTGATGTGCACTCGGTGGTCGTTTTATTTGACTGAACTCTATTGGTCTTTTGCTACGGGTTATTTGTGAAGAGAGTGTATTGTCTTGCTCGAAATAGAGTGTGAGAAAGTCTCCCTACGAACATTCTGCTCTGCTTTGTGGTATTCAAAGTAGGTTGAGTATAAGTGCCTTAATTTAGCTACGAATTCATTTATGGTAACTTCAAATATTATGGGAAGTGCCCTAACATACAGCCCTCCATTGAAATATAAATTTCAATCTTATCTCCTATCTAAAGTGGGTTCATTTTACAAACTACTATTAGTATATCGAATTCGAATACAATAATTTCAACAATTTTAATCACTTCTGCATTCGCTGTCTATATCTCTTCGACGGTGGTCGGACGATGGGGTGGAGCTCGGTGAACTTCGGTGAACTTCTGTGAACACGGTGAACCAACAGATAGGGGTGCGCTAGGTGGCACTCGACCTCTCGATCCTCGGGTTCGTTCGTCCAGGGTTCCTGCCAATACGGTTGACTTAAAGTCGGAGAAGAGAAGTTTCAACAGAGAACAAATGGATACTTAACTTGTGAGGGGACCATGAGGTCCCCTCCCATCCAACATCGCTTGTGTTGCTGGAACCTCGAACAACAGGAACTATGTTGCTTCTTGGTCAGCTGGTTGGTTATCGAGAATAGGCAGGATGCAAAAACGGGTTATTGCTCTCTTTTAGATGCCGTCCTTGGTCCGAATGTTGACGGCTCGGATGTGTCCGTCGTTACCGGGAAACACTTCGATGACTCGGCTGAAACGCCACTTCTGCGGCGGTAGATTTTCTTCGCGAACTATCACCATCGTTCCGATGCGAATGTTGTCGCGTTCGTGGGTCCATCGGGTTCGCTGCTGCAGTCTCGATAAATATTCGAGTGACAATCGCTTCCAAAGGCGACGGAGATATTCCTAGATCAGCTGCGATTGGGAGAGTTGATTACTGGGTAATTATTCGTAGGATGGTTCCGGGATTGCAGTTAGCGGTCTGTGGACCAGAAAGAGGCCTGGGGTAAGCACGTCCAAGTCTTCGGGAGAATTGCTAAGCTGCGTTAGAGGCCGGGAGTTGAGCAGCGCCTCGATTTGCGTGAGCAGTGTATGGAATTGTTCGTTGGTGATCAAGGCGTTCGCAAGCGTGCGACGGAGGTGCGTCTTAAGGGATTTAACCGCTGCTTTCCAGATGCCGCCGAAGTGAGGTGATCTCGGAGGGATGAAAGAGAACTGGATTCCTTCCGTAGAGCACTGTCTTGTAACATCCATGCGGTTCTGTTGCGTGCGAAAGAGCTGTAGGGTTCGTTCAGCGAGCTCCGACAAAGTTGGTTGCATTGTGGCAATACATTGTCCGTGGTACTCCTCGACGTGCCACGAATCTCTTCAGAGAAGCTATAAACGAATCCGTGGATAGGTTTTCAACGAGTTCAAGGTGCATCGCTTTTGTTGATAAGCAAACGAACACCGCTACGAATGATTTTTGCGGAGCAGCGTTTCGAGTTGCTGGCCGAAGATAGAGTGGTCCGCAAAAATCCACTCCAGTATTAAAGAACGGCAATGTTGGTGATACTCGAACGGGAGGTAGGTCCGCCATGATCTGTTCGGCGGAACATGGACGGCTGCGGAAGCAGAAAACGCAGTCGTGATTAACCTTTCTCACAATATCGCGCAGTCGAAGAGGCCAGAATTTTGCACGAACGATAGCTGTAAGGAGCGTATGTCCCGCATGCAGATGACTAAGATGATAGTTCCGAACGATTAGTAGAGTTAATGGGTGCTTGTTATCCAGGATCATAGGCTGCTTTTGGGCATACGGAATCGCTGCGTTGTTGAGACGCCCTCTCATGCGAAGAACACCATTTACGAGCACTGGCGCTAGTGCCTTCAGCTTCGAAGTTGACTTAACTTGACCGGTGGTGCGGATAGAGTTCAGATCTTCCGCAAACGATTCTTGCTGGGCTATTTTGACCAGGATGATTAGAGCTTCTTCTAGTTCACCCGTAGATAGGGATCCAAAACTCCTGCCTTTGTGATGATGCTTCTTCGTATTGCTGCAGAACCGTTGCATGTAGGCAACCAAGCGAATTAGACTGTAGAGAGATGATTTCAATGCAAAAATGGTATTATGCACGACTGTAGGAAGCGAAACCGTAGGTCTATCCTGAAGTTGTTCAGTGCTGAAGAGGTCATCGGACGTTCGAACAAGATTAGGCCAAAACCGGTTGGGTTGTTGCAACCACTGAGGTCCTTGCCACCACAGCATGTGTTCAACGAGCTCCACTGCTGGCATGCCACGGGATATGACATCTGCTGGGTTTTCGATACCTCCCAAGTAGCAATTCAAATGCAAATTGGTTTTATTCATGATTTATGGTAGTTTTATCAAAGCATTATGGAGTTCATCCGGTTTTATCAGGGCATTTTCCAAGTTAAGGTGGTTTTAATTCATTAACAGTTCTTAAGAGTGATTAAAGAACACTTGAAGAAACCTCCATAAAACTACATCATTTATAAGTGTAATTCACCTTATCAGTAGTTTTATAAGATACTTGATCCCCCTCTCAAGACATCGTTTCGCAACTTGCATAAAACCTGATAAAAGTTTTGTAAAAGTTGTATGACATTCTTCTTTAAGATGAATGTATCTTGGAAATGCTGCCATAAAACTCTCTTAGAACCATTTGATTTTAAATAAGAGCACATACTCTTGAGAGAGAACATTATGTGAAAAATAAACAAACTGTCACAATGGACGCCCACAGGTGGAAGAAATTAAAAACTAGCGGATCGTTCAAGCGAAAATTCAATAAAAACTTATCCAATATATTGAACACTCCTTCTTCTCAGCCACCAACGACAATTTTTTTTTTACCATTCCATTAGATTCGCAGCCTACTGAAACTAACTTATCAAAAGGGTCTATGCGTTATGCGTAAAACGAATAAAATAAAATGGTGCAATGTGTCGCTAGTTGAAAACCGAAATGCATAACTCATGATATTTGAATTTATGCCAGTTGTGCAAGTAAAACCTAACGTCTCAGGTAGTGCGTTATATGGCGCACCGCAGTACTTTTGACGTAAGGTTTAATGTGCACTACGATTGTAAAATGTTATGTTAATGTTGAATTCTCCCGAGTCGTGCATTTCAGTTCCCAATACACAATATTTATACTCGTTGCAAGTAAAAATTAGTATATCATCTGAGCGAAAATCGATTTTTCCCATGATCCGCACGTTTAATCCAAAGTCGGAAGTAGTGCGCTGGAATTGCTCAGTTATCCACTACACAGTGCACTTCTTCCAACGCTAGGTTCAGCGTACAGATCAAGAGAAAAACAATCTTTCGCTCAACTGATGTTTCAGCCATCGACGCAATATTATTATATGTTCTTCTTCCCAAATCCATTGTTAGCATATTCAAGTTAGAGATTTTTTTAATGTTTTAATCGACTTACGCTGGTGAATAAAAACAATAAATTATAAGCTGTAATGATGAACAACAATTATGCATAGGCACTTTTGATTTGAACGTTCACATTTTCTTTGTTTATGATGTGGCTTCTCCACACTGATTTTATGGCTATCTTACGAAAGACTTGTTTAACTTGAGCAATTCAAACAAGTTTTATTCAAGCGTTACTCCTCTTTTTTAAGAATAGAACAAGTTAAGATGAACTTATCGCGCTCCTAAAAAAATCTTGTTAGTCTTGTGCAAGAAATTTTAGTTTTATATGCGTTTTATGGTAGTTTTAGATAAAACAGTTGAAAAAATGGCGAGCGTGCCTATTCTGGATTCCCTCGGAATGGTAGCCATTTGCATATGTATGCAAAAAAAACTCTCGTTTTTCCAATGCTACGAACAAACAATGCTGTTTAAAATACATTTTGAAACTTAAAATGGATTGTAGACACAATTTATTCAAGATCTAACAATTTATCAGCCTTCTCACCTAATTGTTGAATTTTCAAGTATTTTTTATTTTTCAAATATATCAATGGTCTAGCAATGATTCCGGGGCGCATTAAAATTTTCGTACTTTTATGTTATAAAACACCAATAAACTGAACGTCGCATGAAAAATTTATCAATTGCAGGCAAAAAACTCATGCATTTATGGTCAATTTTACAATTGATTTACAAACGGATCCACTTTGGAAAAGAAACATCATATGTATATCGATGTTTTTTTTTCCTCTTAAAAAAGTCCCCATTCAGCAGAACGAATCCAAAAATGGAATCTTCAAAACATATTTGTGACAGACTGGAAGTGTTCTTAAGGAGGAAAATCATAAAACTACCAAAACTTGTGGTAGTTTTATCATAGTTTTAAGCATGTCCTGCATGTCATTACAAGTACGTACCGATAAAACTATCAAGTTTTAAGCGAATCTTGGGATATAGTCTTGAAAACCTCCTGTAGTATGGGCCTTTTTGAACTTATGAGGGTTTTATGGCTGTTTTATCGATGTTATGTAGAATATCTAGTTTTATGCGTGGTGTTATCAAATGAGTCTTGAGAACTTCTTCAAGTGTACCTTAAAATTGAATTTGTTACTTGGGCTGGGACGTGTCTTCAACTCCCAGAAGCGGTGATTTGCTGAATTTTCGCCACGCGGTTGCCAACAAACTTTTTCCAGCGAGATGGTGAAGTGGATAACCAATGAACGACAATTGTGGAATCCATCCAGAAGTGAACAAGTGGCTCAAAAGAAGCGCTCCGCAGAGCTCTAGACGCGGTAAGCGAAAAGTAGGATCAAGTTTCTTGGTTCCCTTTGGCGCAACTTTCGACTTCGCCGTAAGTAGATGTACCGAGACGAGTCCGCGAGACGAAATAATGCGGATATAAATGCTAGCCTCTATGGATTTAAAGATAGGCATAGTATTGAAATTGAATGGCATTTTTTTGCAACTTCACACAGTAAGAGTCCTTGTGATGCAATCGGAGGTACTCTTAAGAGAATGGCAACTAGAGCAAGTTTAGCTTAGCAACACGAACATCCTATAGCGAATGCTAGACAGCTTTATGACTGGGCAAATAATCGCAAAGAGGATCATGAAACAAAAATGACATTTTGCTATGTTTCCACGGATGAATACAAAGAGGCCGAAAAGGAATTCTATCCGATTTATAACAAAGCAAAACCAATTCCTGGAACTCAAAAATATCATTCTTACATTCCAGTTTCAAATAACCAAATTGTAGTTAAGGTATTTTCTAATTCTAATGATGAACCCAAAATATTTGATGTGTTCAAATGATCTGAAATGTTATAAATTTAATGAAAATTGAAAAAAAAAAACAACATTGCATGAAATACTGCTTCTTCTCTCCCTAAACAAAACTATCCGAAATACACACATATCCAATAGAATCAACTTGATTCTTTTCCATCGCGTCCAAACAGAAACGGGTAAGTCTGACTGCCAACGTGTCTGAGAAAAAATTGCCTGTTTTTCGATAATCTATTATAAAAAATACATTTTGTTGTGGACATCACGACAAACAATCAAAAAGGGCCAAACAAATTTCAGATAATAATAATAATTCAAAATAACTTGAGAATGGCTAGGCTTACGAAAACAATTTTTCAAGCTTTTGAATTGAAAACGAAGCATAGAATCTATGTATGGTATATTTTCATAAAAAGATTATTATTTTTAACATTTTCAAAAAATTCATATATATTTAAAACCAAAAAAAATAAAAAAAATTAAAGAAGTGACCATCTTATACTTTTCACCAGCTTTAAGGACATAACTTCAGTTTTAAAAAAAAATTAATAGGATCGAAGGAGGGGTTCTTTGAGAAAATAAACGTTTTATGTTTCTTAAGCATGAATTTACGAATTTTCTAGTTTCAGTTTATTTTTTTCTTAAAGAACACTTCATTACCTACAATTTTTTCTGAGACGACATTTTTATCAGATCAGATCAGAAAAAAATTTGAAAAAAGAAAATCCACATTTGAAATACGCCTTTATAGAAAATTAATCCAGGATAATTTTGGATTTTTTATGAAAAACGTAATTTTGGGTAGAAACCAACTTATGAACCAAATTTCATTAAGATTGGAGAGAGTAGGGTCCAACCGGTTTGCTATTTTGGCTGGAAATGTTCCTTTACATATTCCATGTTTGATATATATATTTCATGAACATTATTATACATCATTGACTTAAAACATTTAAATACTGGGATGGGAGGGTGCATCAGCGCTTGATTAAATTTTTAATTGGGCAAACGGAGTGAACAGCAAACCGGAGTCAATAAGAGGATGTGTCTATCATTCATGAAAATTGGTACATTTCACTCCAGCAATTGTAATGAATTTGACGCGCCTTTCTCATACAAACCATCTAGTGGAAAGCTTAACTGGATTGAGTTTTTTTTATTCGTTTTATTGGATCATACCGCCGGAAGGAGATTATTTTATTTCTGCATGTTTCACGTAAGTGTCTATGCTTAAGGGCCTGCCCAACCCTTTTTGGCCCTTCATACAGCAGTATGTTGAACTTAGAACGGTAACAAAGCATGATCTTTCTGTTAAGTGGAACCGCATGCAGGGCAAGGCCCACGCTACGATGGTGGCTTCCTACATACTACTTACATGCAT